>APFE030398275.1:104426-125406 GCA_000404065.3 Pinus taeda | reverse complement strand
AGTTATAAAGTAAAATTAATTATTAATTTTTCTATATTGAATATCCAAATCACCACCCTCTCATGTCTGTTTTTGCTTTCTATATTAGAGAAAAGATTATTTAACCTTTATGGATTCGTGCAACATTGTAAGTGTTGTTGTGCTCCCCTATTGTTCTCTTATTCACCTTTTCTTTGTTTAAAGCAAATTTTCCAAAATTAGCTTGTCTATATTAGAGAAAAGATTATTTAACCTTCATGGACTCTATTGTTGTTGTGCTCCCCTATTGTTCTCCTATTTACCTTTCCTTTGTTTAAAGCAATTTTTTCACAATTAGCTTTTCACAAGGCTTTATGTTGAAATAAGCCTTGATTCGTTTTCCTAATTTAGGAAAAAACAAAATATTCTCGGAAGGAGATTAACTAATTTTGAAATGCAAAAAGTAGTTGAAAAAGAGTTTTTGATAAGGGGAGGTTGATATTCATAAATTTGCTTAAAACGTGGAGATTAAAACAGGGAGATTAATGAAGGTTGAAATGAAAAAAGTAGTTGAAAGACAGTGTTTTGATAAAGAGAGGTTGACACTCACAAATTTGCTTAAAACTTAAAATGAGAAGCATGAAAAATAAGGTTGAAATGCAAAAAGTAGCAAGAGAATTTTTTGATAAAAAGAAATTGATACTCACAAATTTGCTTAAAACGTAAAATGAAAGGCGTGAAAAATAACGTCATCAAATTTTCATTTGACGGACAGCAAGAATTTGAAATCCCAGGCCTCGCTGGGACTATTTATTGTGAGGCTTCACAGAAAAAAGGCCGAATACATCAAGCAGATGAAGACGTAATCTGTCCCATTGACTATCTTTAACCTTATGAATGTTAAAATAATTTCTTTCTTTCTTTCTATATATATTTTTTCATTTAAAAATTTATTTTAATATATTATAATTTATTAATTATAAAATAATATAAATTTTAATATAATGTTGAAATAATTTTACCGTTTACCGATTAAGAATTTAATAAATTCTCCTTGTCCGTAAAAGAAAAATATTAAGATATTTTTATTTTTTAATTAGAAGAAAATTGTCGTTGTCGTTTGTTATTGAAGAAACTTAGTGGACTGTCAGTTGTCACTAGAACGCTCGAGATCGAGTTAGTAAGATTACCATTATACTCTTCAGCTTAGCGTAAGTGGTAACAAGTAAACCTGAGATTGAAACCTTCAAAATGACATCCAGATAAACTAACATTAAAACATTGTTACTACAAATTAAGGCAGTGTGATGGGCTCCTTGATCCAATAACTCCGGAGTTTTCCTCCTCTTCCATGCCTAAACTATGAACGATGGTGTCATGGTCTACCCCACTATCCAATATTTTTCTGCACTTTTTCCAAAAACTACTAGGTATGATAGGCTCTCACGTTTTCTCATACCATCTCAATAATCCAAAATTATAATGTCATACATCAGATGCGATTCATTTGGCACACACCCCAAAGCACATTATTCCCAGCTGAGGAAAGGTCGTCAGCAGTTTTTTGGAAATAAGCGAAGGGTATGTTAATTAATACAGGGAGGGCAGGGTTATGTAAAACCTCCGACGTGGTTGGAAAAAGCAGGCACTTCAATCTTCTGAGAACCCGCGAGGAGAAGGGAGGGGGAGCCAGATGGCGAGCTTTCTGAATTCATTTTTGTACGGAATCTATGGAATTGGAGGTGTCCTCTGCACTTGCATTGCGCTGCTGGTGGCGTTTCAGGAGAAATTGGTGTACGTTCCTGTGGTTCCCGGCATGACCAAGGGCTACCCAATCACCCCTGCCAGACTTCGCCTCACATACGAGGACGTATGGCTTACATCGGCGGATGGAATCCGGCTTCATGCATGGTTCATCAAGCTTCTCCCCGAATGCAGAGGTATGCATGTCTAACGTTTACTTAACGTACTGCAGAGTACCCATTTGAGCAAAACCTCGATGGCAGCTTCAATTTTGACCTAATGCTAAACCCTAAACACCAAACTCCATTTGTAGCATTGAAAACAGAGCAATTTGATCAGTAATTTCATGCTTATCGTTTCTTTCTTTCTGTTATTTGCATTAAAGATCTTTGTAAGCATTGCCACTAGATTGCTGCTGATGATCCTTTAGACCTCTACATAACTATCTGTTAGGATATGTAACTTGATGGATAATGTGTTATTTGAACATCCCCAACATGCTGAAACTATTGCAGCTCTCTTAGACCACACACTGCATTGCTTTAAATAATGTGGCTGGTCTACGATCTAGGATCATTGTTATTAGATTCCCTAATTCAATGAAATTATCGTTTTCTGAATAGTCACTGCACTGTACAGTTGCCATCAGTGATCTTCTACCAATTTTGTTGTATCACTGAACATTGCTGTACTTTGTCACGCTATGTTACCAGAAACGCAATACAGAACGCCAAACGAGTACAGTTCACGAAACTGAAATTTTCAGGTTTCACAGAAGCAATGTTTATATGTTTCACTGGGCATTGTTGTACGTTGTGCTATGTTAACAGAAACCAGAAACGCAGAAACGCAATACAGAATGCCAAACAAGTACAGTTCGAGAAACTGAAATTTTCAGCTTTTTTTTCCGAAGGAAAAAAACCGTAATTTCATTCATTTGAAGAAATGATACAAAATTACATTCTGTATATACACACCTTGTGTGCATTCAGGAAGAGTTTTTGAAAATAAAAAACTGTGTTGTGTGAGTTCGTGAGCTTGTTTTTGACTAGCTCCAGTTTTTGACCAAAAATTACAAAATGCATATTTCAGAAAATTTCAACAGAAGAGGAATGAATTTTAGATATCCACCCTGCTGGTAGATGCTGTCCAGTTGAGTGTGATGCATAATGATAAAATAGCTGATAAGAGAAACAATATAACAGTAATTTTATGTCCTTTCTGCCCCAGTAGAACGGTCCCTGTATGGTCTGTGATAGAAAACAAAATAAATTCCATCTTGCTGCTCCATTATCCCCCAAAGACCTTCTTCCATTGCCAGCCCCTCTATTGAGAGATGATCTGCTACTTTGTTCTGTTCCCTGTAGATGTGAGAACATGAAAATAAATTAAAAGAGTCTTCAAGTCGCATTTGTTCTTACAAATTTGGCAAGAGTAAGATGTTTCTTCATGCTCAAGTTTTGTTGAGCCAGATATTTGTTTTAAACAGAAATGAGTAATTTTATTAGTAATTCTGCACCCGGTCACAGCAAGTACACGGGGAGTACAACTTTCAATTCCACAGGGACCAACTGACCATTATATGGACTCCGAACTGGACTCTCTCTATCAACATATTAACATATAACACATTACTGATTAAAGAAGAGACGCTAATGCCACATCCTCTTGCAACAGTAGCCAGACCAATGTTGCACGAAGTGGGGACGCAGAAGCGTCATTTCCCAAAAATCTAGGAAGCGAAGCGTCTTGGAAGCGCCTACTATATTTATAATTTTTTTATTTATTTTTTGTATTTATATTAAAAAAATCCTAAATATCAAATTAGTTGTAGAAGACATGAAAACATGCAATTTTTTACATAAATCAAGATAGATATGGTATCCATTGTACATCAATGATTAATTATTCCAACATCAACCATTTAGATGCATCAACCATCTAGAATCTAGATTCCTCTTCTCTTGTCTAGCCTTTTCCTCTACTTCGATTCTCTAGGGATATTAGTCAACACAGCCCAATTTTGATCAAATGGCCTAATCCAAGCCTTATATTATGGTAGTGAAAACTTAACATGCTTGATAAATGCTTTTGACTCGAGTGAAGGGTGCATTTTTGCTAACTCCATGACAAAGAAGTTCAACAATCAACAACACCAACACTAGGGTACATATAGGGCTTGGTGCTCTTGATTAAATGGCAATCACATGCCCTCATACATGATATTATCCAATGGAACGCCACAATCCTATTGACCCTGAAAATTGTTAAGTCTGCTAAATTTTGAATGGGATATAAAATTCTATTTTCTCCATATGAAGTCTGATGAGGTTGGAACCACTCTCAAACATCCTGAGTCATTTCATGGCAATGTAAAAAATTTAAGTAAAAGTGACATTCTCCTTTATCTTTCATTTTCAGTGACATTCTCCTTTATCTTTCATTTTCATCCTTTTACTTTAAGAATTTAATGTTACCATTAGGGAGCATCTACGAAGCGTCTAGGGAGTATCAAGGGGTTGCCTTGGGAGTATTCAGAAAGCATAGTTCCTCACATAACAGTTCGAAATTTCAAAGAAAAACAAAAGCCTTGCGGAACTGTGTGAACTGTCCACCTTCTCTCGGATCCGCTTGTGATCCGCGACGGATACATGCCCAAACCTCCACAAATTCGTAGCTGATCCTTTCTGTATCCGTGGATCGAGCCCCCGCAGATCCATTTCTCGAGGAATCGCCAAAAAAGGCGGAATTGCGGATCCGATTTTCAGATCTGCGGTTCCACCGGAGGATCGTTGGCAATTCCGTATGGGACACGTTCCTCCCCCTGATCCTTGGTTGGGGGGGGGGGGTTCCTGCGACTATGAGCCATACATTACAAGACTAGACTATATTGTTCTTTACAAAAATACAGACACAAAAAGGAAAACTCCGCAAAACTGTAACCCGACTCAAAAACATGGAGGTTAATCAACATCTAGAGTTGGCTTGTTGAGGTCGATATCAGGTTTAACAGAGACGTCCATAGCCTGGTCCAAAAGATCAGTTTTGTTGAGCTTAAGGTTTGAAAGAATTCCTCAGAGAATATCCACTTTGTATTCCATCCTAGCCAGCTGCTGCCTGAGAGCTAAAGTGTGTACTTCGTACTCTACCTATGAATGACACATCTTCCAGATTTCACCCATAGGTCATATAGTTCATGCTGAAGTGCTTCAATTTCGAAAATGCAATTGGGACACTGGTGGAAACTCGCAGGAGCATCAATTCCAAGCTGGAGTTCATTAATAAATGAGAACTGCCGAACTGGAATGGGCAGGGGTAGGCCCTGCTGACCTAGAGGGTAAAAGCTTGGCAGAGAAAGTTAACCGTCCAAAAACCAACCCAGACCCCTACCCTAAGCAAATACTCCCGCTGGAAGACCAAATACTCCCGCTGGAAGACCACAATCATAGGAAGTAGAGAGAATTCTTGGATGAATGTACCAAAACCTAGACTGACCTTTCCACACAAACACTGAGAAGTTTCTAAATTCAACAAGGGAGACTCATAGATACCTCTAAGCTTAATTGCATGTAGAAGCATCTTGCTTGTGGTGTCGGGGTCAACAGAAGAGCCCTGCGAGCTTGAAAGGCCTTTTCGCCAGATGACCCACAAACTGAAAGTGACGAGCCTTGGAATCCCCTGTCGCCAGATAAAGAGCGAGGACCACTACCCAAGGCTATGCACAGAGGAGACCAGAGAAAGACTGTTTGGAGTCTGGACGCCACAGCTAAATGCGCACACCAAACTTTATCACTATTCCTCGACCATGAACAAAGGTGCATAATTTTCAAATTGCTTTACGATCTCTGGACTAGGGTGAGGGCCATTCTATCATCGATCTGCTTGACTTGCCACACGATTGATTTCATGTCAACATTAATTTCGCTTGAACACTCTTCCTCTAAAATCATTAGAAATTGGGTTTGCTGGAGATTCCAAGGATTTGGCCTTGGATTATCAATAGGGCAAGCATGCGAATAAGAGAGAACCACCCTTGCATGGTTGCGAGAACCATAAACGACCATGTCAAGGGCAGAGATTCTAACTGTCTCGTTGATGACGATAAGATGGGAAGGGCAAAAGAGGTGTTGTGAAAAACATATGAGAGCAACCATGGGAAGGAGGGGAAAGGGGGCTATGGGAGAAAGGGAAGTGGAGAGATAGGAGAAAATAAAGAATGAAGGGGGGTTTAAAGGAGAGGGAGGGGAAGCATGCTTTCTAGAGAGGATCTAGAGGGGATAGGAAAAATACCTTCATTTCTAGAAAAAACGAAGGGTCTATCTTAGCACAAGAAACAAAAATCATAGTTCCTTAGGGAATAGGGTTGAGCTTAAGGGTACCATTTATGTCGAGAATGGCTTCTTCTAAAGAACAAGCTTTATTTGCTTCCAAATCAACTTTCGTGTTGTTGCCTCCGAGAATGTGGAAGAAGTCCTTAGAGAGAAAGGAGTTAACCAAGGTTTTATTTCGGGTTGATTTGGGAGAGGGAGTTGTCCTTTGAATTGCCAGGTTTAACGAGATACAAGATAGTTATGAGTGAGTCCCCCAAGATGATGACATCATTAATACCTTTGTCTTTGGTAATTATGAGGCCTTGATAGAGGCCGTATGGTTTAGCCTGGTTGCTAGTTTTCCTTCATAAACCCCAAGCATACCTGACTTCTACTATTCCATCGGGATTATATAAGATCCCTCCCGCTCCTGCCACCCTTGGATTTTTCTTAGAAGCACCATCAAAGTGGAGAATCCATTTTAGTTGACAGGTTTTCCATTCTTCCAAGGCCTCTAGAGTCATGCGAAGTTTCCATCTTGAGTGAGGGTCTTTTGGGGGCGGATCAGAGAGAGGCTGAAGCGAGAACGCCCCTGTCCACTGCTTTTCCTGATCATCCAAACCCAGGTCCAGAGAAAGGGGATTCAACACACAACAAAAAGCGAGGGCCGTTAGAGCAAAAGATTTTGTAGAAAAGGGGGAAGAGTTGAAAATTGCAGAGTTTCGGGAGAGTCAAACTTGCCAACATATATATATATATATATATATATATATATATTTATATATATATATATTATATATATATATACATATATGTGAAAAGCAATCCAAAGGGATTTGAAATGGAATTTGGATTGAAGGGAGCCTGAATAATGCTTGTGAGAGGAAGATAACTAGTTCTGAAGATTGCTTGGCCAATAAAGTCTAAGGAAGAGAGGGCCCAGGGTAATTGACCTAACTGACTTGATGTAAGGACAATCTAGAAAGAGGTGATTGATGGATTCTTCATGATTTTCACATAGAGGGCATCTCGAGGGGCCAAAGATGCCTTTCTTCTTGAGATTTTCTGAAGATAGAATCTTTTTGTGGAGAAGCAGCCAACAAATGTATTGACTTTAGGGAGAGTGTTCAGAGACCATATCTTGTTCCAAATAGAGGATTTATGAGGCACCTGTGAATGAAATAGTAATTTAAATAACCTTGAGTGACTGTGTAGGAAGAATTCTTCCATCCCAACTTGTCCAACTGGTGTTGATTGGTGGGAGCGTTGCCAACCAGATTTCAAACTAAATCTTGTCTCAGACTGATCAAGTAGTCAGGGAGATTTCCTAGGTTCCATCCCTTCCATTATCCATAGACCATCCTCCTGCCAAGATGAAATTTGCGCTAGAGATGTAATCATTGATTACTTAGATGGTCAATTAGAGGGAGGAGAGCTGGATCCCGAGCTTGCGGTGGGGAGTGATGGATTGAATCTTCCAATACTTTGATTCTTTCACCATTCCCGGGAATCCAAGATAGGTGAGAGTTGATCAAGGAAGATGCGGTTCCTACAACTATGAGCTAGACATTACAAAACTAGACTATATTGTTCTTTACAAAATACAGACACAAAAAGGAAAACTTTGCAAAACTGTAACCCGACTCAAAAACATGGAGGTCAATTAGCATCTAGAGTTGGCTTGTTGATGTTGATATCAGGTTTAACAGAGACGTCCATAGCATGGTCCAAAAGATCAGTTTTGTTGAACTTAAGGTTTGAAAGAATTCCTCGAAGAGCATCCACTTTGTCTTCCATCCTAGCCAGCGGTTGCTTGAGAGCTAAAGTGCGTTCTTCGTGCTCTACCTGTGAATGCTGCATCTTCCAGAATTTCACCCGTAGGTGATATAGTTCATGCTGAAGTGCTTCAATTTCGAAAATGCAATTGGGACATTGGTGGACTCGCAGGAGCATCGGATTCCGAGCTAGAGTCCATTAATAAATGAGAACTACAGAATTGGAATGGGCAGGGGTAGGCCCTGCTGACCTAGAGGGTAAAAGCTTGGCAGAGAAAGTTAACTGTCGTCCAACAACCAACCCAAATCCTTCCCCTAAGCAAGATTACGGAGTGTCCCTGAACCAAATACTTTCGCTGGAAGACCACAATCATAGGAAGTAGAGAGAATTCTCGGATGAATATACCAAAACCTGGATTGACCTTTCCACACAAGGATTGAGAAGTTTCTAAATTCAATAAGGGAGACTCATAGATACCTTTGAGCTTAATTGCATGTAGAAGCCTCTTGCTTGTGGTGTTGGGGTCAATAGAAGAGCCGTGCGAGCTTGAAAGGCCTTTTCGCTAGATGACCCACAAACTAAAGTGACGAGCCGTGGAATCCCCTGTCGCTAGATAAAGAGCCAGGACCACTACCCAAGGCTCTGCATAAAGGAGACCAGAGAAAGACCATCTGGACGTCACAGCGAAATGCGCATTCCAAACTTTATCACGATTCCTCGATCGCGAACAGAGGCGCATAATTTCCAAATTGCTTTACAATCTCTGGACCAGGGTGAGGGCCATTCTATCATCGATCTGCCTGACTTGCCACTCGATTGATTTCATGTCAACATTAATTTCGCTTGAACACTCTTCCTCTAAAATCATTAGAAATCGGGTTTGCTGGAGATTCCAAGGATTTGGCCTTGGATTAGCAATCGGGCAAGCATGCGAATAAGAGAGAACCACCCTTGCATGGTTGCGAGAACCAGAAACGACCACTTCAAGGGTAGAGATTTTAATTGTCTCATTGATGACGATAAGATGGGAAGGGCAAAAGAGGTGTCATGAAAAAACATATGAGAGCAACCATGGGAAGGGTAGAACGGGAAGGAGGGGAAAGGGGACCATGGGAGAAAGGGAAGTGGAGAGATAGGAGAAAAATAAAGAATGAAGGGGGGTTTAAAGGAGAGGGAGGGGGAGCGCGCTTTCCAGAGAGGAGCTAGAGGAGATAGGAAAAAGACCTTTATTTCTAGAAAATCAAATAGTCTATCTTAGCATAAGAAACGAAAATCATAGTTCCTTAGGGAATAGGGTTGAGCTTAAGGGTACCATTTATGTCGAGGATGGCTTCTTCTAGAGAACATGCTTTATTTGCTTCTAAATCAACTTCCGTGTTGTTGCCTCTGAGAATTAGAAGAAGTCCTTACTACTTAGAGAGAAAGGAGTTAACCAAGGTTTTAATTTGGGTTAAAATCTGAGAGAGGGAGTTGTCCTTTGGATTGCCAGGTTAGATACAAGATAGTTATCAGTGAGTCCCCCAAGATGATGATGTCATTAATACCTTTGTATTTGGCAATATTGAGGCCTTGATAGAGGCTGTATAGTTCAGCCTGGTTGCAACAATTATGGAAGGATGCTATGAATGAAGAATACAAGTCAATTATGAAGAATGATGTCTGGGATGTGGTCCCTAGACCCTAGGACAAATCAGTTGTCACTTCTAAGTGGCTCTACAAAATCAAGCATGGAGTTGATGGAAGTGCAGAAAAGTTCAAGGCCCACTTTGTTGTTTGAGGCTTCTCTCAAAAGGAAGGTGTAGATTACAATGAGATATTTGCACCTGTTGCCCGATACACCACCATCCGCTTGATCATAGCGATTGCTGCCTCGCAAGGATGGAACCTACATCAGATGGATGTCAAGACCACTTTCTTGCATGGTTCAATCAAAGAGGAAGTCTATGTGGAACAACTCGAGGGGTTTGAGGTTCATGATTGAGAATCTCATGTTTGCAGGTTGAAGAAAGCGCTCTATGGGTTGAAGCAAGCACCCCGGGCTTGCTATGAGATGATCGATAGCTATCTAATGAAGCTGGGATTCACTAGAAGTGAAGCCGATCTGAACCTTTACTTTAATGTTGAAAATGATAAACCTCTCATTCTGGTATTTTATGTGGATGACCTCTTTTTGACAGGTGCAGACCCTCTCATTCACAAATATAAGAGGGATTTGGCTTCCGAATTTGAGATGAAGGAGCTAGGACCGATGCACTATTTCCTAGGGTCAGAGGTCTAGCAAAAGCCAGGTGAAATTTTCCTCTCTCAAGGAAAATATGTTGTGAAGATATTGGAAAGATTTGGGATGGTGAATTGCAAGCATGTGACTACTCGGATGGAACTTAACTTGAAGAAGTTATGTGGTAGTGTTCCTGGACCTGAGTTGGGAAATGCTTCTGATTATCGTCAACTCATAGGAGCACTGATGTTCTTGGTGAACTCCCGTCCAGACATTGAGCCAATACATGGTTGAGCCTCATCATATACATTAGATTGCCGCTAAGAATCTTTTGAGATATCTTCGCGGCATAATCACTCATGGATTGAGATACACTGCCAGATATGTGAGGTTGCATGGTTATTCTGATGCTAATTGGGCTGGCAGTGTGTTAGATCGCAAGAGCACTTCTGAATGCTGTTTTTTTTTGGGTTCTGCTTCGATATCCTGGATGAGCAGGAAGCAGAAATCGGTTGCCTTGAGCACCGTCGAGGCCGAATAAATAGTTGCTAGTATGGCCTCCTGTGTAGATGTCTGGTTGAGGACGTTCTTCAGTGAGCTGTTTGGACATGTGTTGGATACCACCGTGATCCTCTGCGACAACCAGAGTGGGATCCAATTATTAGAGAATCCCGTGTTTCATGATCGCTCCAAGCATATAGATATCAAGTACCACTTTATCCGGGATATGGTACAACTAGGAGCAATAAGGATCCATCACATTGGGATTGACGAGCAGGTCGCCGATATTCTAACAAAGCCCCTGGGGAAGTTCAAATTCTTGGCCTTCTGAGAACGACTTGGATTCGTGGAGAGACCCTCTTATGAGGGTCCTGTATGAGATTGACATTGAGCTCTGGGAGCTCCAAGGGGCTTGGGGTACTTCTTGGAACGATGAGCAACCATAGGGTGAGTGGTTCAGCCTTCCCCTAGTGGTTTGTTGTGTACAAGGTGAGTGGTTCATCCTTCCCCTGTGATACCCCTTTGCGACATGTGAGCAGGACGAGTGGTTCATCCTTCTTCTGCCGAGACATCCTACTCGTGTAGTTTGGGACTCGTGGGAAGTACCTCGCATCTGGCCAATGAGTAGGAAAATGAGGATAGGGACCATAGTATTACCGATGGATGCATCATGTATTACCGTACTCCCTATGCTAGGATGTACAATATTGATATGGGATCAATGGGAACTGACTTTGGGTCAGTGAGAGTGGCATGAGACACTCTCTTTTGATTGGGACTGACTTCGGGTCAGTAGAGAATGGTATGATACATTCTTCATCACTTCTTCTTCTTCATAGTTCAGTAGAGCAGAGCAGAGCAGTGCATGGATGGTAGAGATGGTATAGATTGGCAGATGGATTAGCAGGTGGAGTTCTCCCTAGTTGAGAGGGAGTGTTAAAATTGGCAACTAGGGCCAAACTCCACATGGGTCATCTTATTTATGACAACTGATATTTTTCTTGTATTCCTCTCTCCGAGAGGTGCAGGATTGATATAAAGATCATCCGATTATGACATGTACAAATGAAGATACGAATTTATTCATGTTATGGACAAATTGTCAAGGTCGGCCAGCAAACTCATGTAGGCTCAGAAGCCCAATAATCACATCTATTCATCCTCCGCGTTAGCCTATAAGTACATGTTGCCTCATCCTCATTTGGACATCACTCACATTCATCTTTCTCTCTCTCTCATTGGTTGGGTATGGATTTCTGGGCAGCAACTCTTTCCACACATGCAAAGGAAAGGAAGGGCATTTTCTGTTTCTGCGTTGACCAGGTTTGACGAAATTTTCAGAGGCTGTTTTTGGGCTGCGTTGACTTGCTTTGCTGCGATTTTGGGTGGAGGAATTCTGTCCTAGCAGGCTACATTTCTGGGCACAGAAATCGAGGCAATCTGTTGACTGTTTGACCAGCATTGACTGTGGTTAGGGCTGACCGCAGGTTGACTGTTTGACCAGACTTTGACTGGGTTGAATTCGGACTGTTTTGAGGGCTCTTTCATCTTGCTGGAGGCCGAAGTTGACTGAATCTTTGAGTGTCAAATCTGCCCTGTTGACCAGCGTTGACTTTTCTGGTTATGGCTCTTTTGCTGCTGTTATAAATTATCAGATCTGTAAATTGTACTATCTCTCTCTGCTGAACTATTGAAGACTAAAAGAAGAATTGATTAAGGGTTTCCCCACATGAGGTTTGTCCCTCGCTGGTGCCACATCTTGTGTCCTCTTGTCTTGGCTTGTCTTCTACTGTTTATGTTTATGTTCTATCTACATTTTACTATCATGTTGATGTGATTGCTGAACTGGATATTGGTATTGGGCTAATAAAGAAATTGAAGTAAAATTGCTGTAAAGCATAGAACATACCATTGTTGCCTAAAATTAACACTTCTCCATGGTGGCCTCATAACCTGGCTTGGGGATGGTGTCTGCACTGGATGCTTATGGTTGGGTTGAAAATGGCTCACATGCAGCTGGTTTCTTGGATGACTTCCTGTTGAAAAGTGTTCTGTCCCTGTTTATTAATCTGCAATTGGATGTTAATTATTCTTATGGAAGTATGTTCATTTAGCATGCTGTGTGTAATTATGTTTATTTTGGTTATAGGCATTTGGTTGCCATTAATTGCTGTTATTCCATGCTTGTTTATTCCACTGCATTGAATTATTGCACCTCTGCATGCATTTTGAATTAGCTCTGAACCTCTATGAAGGTCATCCCTGTGTTGTAATGGCGATTGGGTCTCTTGAGCACTGGATTTTTAATGTTTATTAATCTGCAATTGGATGTTAACTATTCTAATGGAAGTATATTCATTATGCATGCTGTGTGTGTATTTATGTTTATTTTGGTCATAGGCATGCGGTTGCCATGAATTGCTGTTATTCCAGTATTGTTTATTCCAGTGCATTGATTTATTGCACCTCTGCATGCATTTTGAATTAGCTGCGAACCTTTATGGAGGCCATCCCTGTGTTGTAATGGTGACTGGGTCTCTAGAGGGCTGGAATTTTAATCTCCTGTTTAGTGGCTCCTCACCACGTGATTGGGAGTGCTAGGTGGGAATGCTACAACTGTCCCTGTGCTTCCTCACGCTGCTGCTGCCCACATAACCGTGTCCTCTGTAATCACTGTTCCGTCTTCTGTGCTGGAACCATCAAGTACATCATACAGAAGGAGAACCAGATTCTGGGCAATCAGGTGCAGAAAACTGACACCATTGGCACATGATCTTTCACAAAAACTATGATAACAATTACCGCTTTACATTTAGTATCTCTGGGGCAGTGTTATTTGGGAGCGGGAGCGAAAACGGATGCGGGAGCGACATTTTCAGAAGCTCCCGGTTTGGGAACGAATCCCGGAGCATTTTTTATAAGATATATATATTTTTTATATTTTCATACATATATGTCAACAAAAACATGTAGAATAATGAATTAGATATAAAAAACATAAAAAAACATAGATTGAACCATATAACACCAATCATCTAGAAGTTATAATCTTCGTCAACCACATCCACAAGTTAGTTACATAGTAACATAAAAGTTACAACATATTGAGTCTCAAGATTCAGCAATCTTAAAGTTTCAAGCTTTCAAAATTCAATATATAACATTTATCATCGTTGATCACCAAAGTTGTACTTGTAAGCTAAGTGTAACCATTACAACAAATAATATCTAACATGAAATGAAATGTTATAAAATGAAATGAAATGAAACAACTTTCAACTTTCATGAAGCATCATATTCATAATTCATTACTAATGAGTTATAATTGCCAACTTCAAACTTAAATTGTCATATATTGTCTAAAAAAATATCATAATAAATATGAAAGGGTTAATAGTTATAAAAACTACTAGAAACCAGAAAAGACAAGTAAATCTATTATCTATTTCTTATGCTTGGGCCTCTTGCCACCACGAGAAATGTCTAATTTTTTAGTCTTGTTGGAAAATCAAGATCTTTGTCATTAATATCACCCTCTAAGCATTAATATCAAGAGGTATCTTTGTCATTACCTCTGTATTTGTATAGGAATCTTTGTCATTAATATCACCCTCTAAGCATTAACATAAGATAGAAAAAGCATAGCATGTCAAGTCAAGATTTTGTTTGAGTGATGTGTATATTTTTAGGAGGGTCATGATAGAGGAGTTCGACAACCAATGTCACTAACATCAAGGTACATAGAGAGATTGGTGCTCTTGATTAAATACGAGTTCCATACCATAATACATGACAAAATTCAATGGAAACATTGCAACCCTCAATCCTGAAATCCTGAAAAACTGATAAGTCTGCTGGATTTTGAATGAAATCTAAAATTCTACTTTCTCCATATGAAATCCAATTAGATTGGAACCGATCTCAAACATCCTAAGTCATTACCATTACCATGAATCGCATATCAATACTAGGGCCATAGGCTTGATCATTAAGCTGCTCCACTCAAAACTTATTTGTTTCTTTGAAAAAAATTGCATTTGGAACATTACTGCAATTTTTTTTGCAAAAAAGACTAAATGCTCCCGAAAATGCTCCCAAAAAGGCAGGGAGCACATTCCTGACCCGCTCCCGCCCGGAGCGCAGATTGGGAGCGGGATCGAGGAGGGGGGGGGGGGCTCCCCCGCAACACTGCTCTAGGGCCAACATCATTCCTGTGCTTCACCTACCATTCCTGCAAGATCCCACTACTCACTTCCAAGCTGCCATGTTTGTAACATCTAACTACAGCTGGTTAAAGTTTCATCGACACATGCTTAACGTCCTCATTTCACATTTTGTGTTTCTTCAAATTTTTGGTGCATTGACATGTTTTTCCAGCAATGGGCCCGTTTCATGAGAAATGTAGTTCATTTCACTGAAAACTCATTGCTTATTAAGAAATCCAAAACACATGCTAAAAGTAACGTTATCAACTCATTTTATGTTTCTTATGGATTTTGCCAAGTAATGCTCTCTTACCGTTATGTTTCTAGTAAGGAGGCTTTTGCGTGTAGGGTTTGCTTTGGCCTTTTTCTTACTGGTAATTTTCATGCCCTTTCATTGCATGGGATTATTGGTGTAGCCTATTGGTTACCCTTGTTATCAATATCTATTGGACTGGCATACAGGTCATGTGTGCAGTTCTCCAATTATTTATTTATTTTTGTTTTGGTTATATCCATGCCCATTTTTGTGTGTTTACTTAAGGGTATTGATGGATTATCGCACTTCAATTATCATTTCTGCCATGAATAAAACAACGTCTCAGCCAATAATCTTTTTAAGGACATATCTTAAAGTTGCTCTGGGCATTTGCAATCTAAGTGGTTTTGTCTTACCAATTTGCACCAGTAAACTTTTGCTTTTGAAAATGTTGATAACACTTAATGCGTCAATGAGAGTTAGTCAATGTCAAACATATGCTTAATTCCACATATGGAAAGTGGTTGTAATATTATCTTGTAGATAGCTTTAGGTTTTGGCTTTCTTCTCTTTTGTCTCATCCAAGGTTTCCCTTTATGGATGGTTTTGTCTTAGAAAAGCTATGTATATAACAATTTTCATCCAGCAAACACTTGTTTATATGTACTTGTGTGATCATTTGTTCTTTTTCTTCGGTGTTCATTGCTTTTCTATGTTTTAGCTGTAAGCATGCATCAAATATACTTATATTTGGAGTTTTAGATTGAAGGTTATGACTAATATTATCCTAACTCTAGCAAATGCTTGTGGCGCAGGTCCAACAATTTTGTTTCTCCAAGAAAATGCTGGCAGTATCCTTGAGGTTTTAATGAACAGTCTGCTAAAATTACAGAAAATGACAGAAATCATATAATAAAAGATTACTTAAATGCACTATTTAGCAAATTATTATGCACTAGAGAAATCAGTTCAGGGAGTACCTTAACAATTGCCGTTACAGATATAGCTCACCGACTAGAGTTCATTCGCATTTTGTTACAGAAATTGAAATGCAATGTCTTTATGCTTTCTTACCGAGGGTCTGTTCCAATCTCTGAACCATCTCAATTCTGTATTATGAGATCTTCTCTAGCAATGTATTAGCAGATTATTATGTTTAGTAGAACATTTTGCATCAAAGCTTTTGCATGTTAATCACCAATTTGGGAATATTTTAGGACTTGTTCATATTCAGGTAAGGAGGTCTGACACGTATCTTATTGTCTTGTGCAAAGATATGGAGCAAGTGATGGAAACCCATCACAACATGGTATTATCAAAGATGCAGAAGTGAGTCTCTTAACATTGTAATGGAATATATTTAGTGTGAAATAGGATGATTAGTTTTATTCAATAATCATTTGAGCAACGAATGAAAATATGGTTCTGTCTTGAAAAATCTGAGCAGGCAGCATTAGAACATCTGCTCCAAAGGACTGACATTGATACATCAAGAATAGTTGTGTTTGGGAGATCTTTGGGAGGAGCTGTTGGAGCAGCACTTGCCAAAAATAATCCTGAAAAGGTGCACAATAAATAAACTCAAACTACATTTTCTGCAGCTCGAAATAAGATGCCGACAACTTTTATTACTTTCAGTACAAAATCTTAACGAACATATAGCACCTGCCATAAATCTACATAAAACCCCTATCATGTTGAATTACTGAAACACTACCATGCTGCCAGCTCAACTCCGCACTGTCAAAATTCTGACATCAAAGTTCAATCCACCACACATAATATAGTGTAACCTTTCATTGAGCCTGGCCTCCTCTTATTATACAATTTCAAAGGATAATGTTTTATGAGAAGAATTATTTCTGGAGATATTCTGTTCTGGTTCAGTGGATAACTTTCTGGCTGATAAAAACCTGCTGAGCTGAACATAACTCGTCTTCTTGGGTCTCTGTTATGCTGTTTAGCTGGGCCTCATGCAAACTTGTCCACACACTGATCAGATTCTAAATCTGGGAGCTGTCCCAAATCTCTCAGCTTTTCTAAAATTGTACTGTGCTAAGCATTGTGCTGTATCATGCTGCCTCCTGCCTACTATTGATTAGCTGTTGAACTCTAGGAATGTTATGCCCTTTTTCTGTTTCTGTGGGTATCGTGCTAATTCTTCGTATAGTGGAGTCTCAAGTCATTCCACTTCTATCATGAGATGGCTGCATTTCCTTCGTGAACAATCCTTAGTTATATTAGGTCCTTTCAACCATTCCGCAAACATGTAAAAGGTTCTTTGAAATTTTACTATGTAAATGGTGGAATTACACTCGGACAATTTATTTTTTTGATAATTCCACCAACATTACTCAAGCTTCCATTGCTAGCATAATGGCAGAATGATACTGTGTTATTTTTTCCATTGATTTCCTCATTTCTCTGGTTACCAATTTCTTTTACTCGTGGAATGTCACATAGTCATTTCTTGCTGAATCAGTCTGTAATGTCCATTATGGATTAATTGCCCAAGGAAGAGAATTTGTGTCATGTAACCTCCAAAGGTGGAGCACTCCATCAATGAATGAAGTAACCAACAATCACCATCAATAATATTCCATCATAATGAATAAACATAGATACAATCAACCTTCTCAAGTAGACAGATGACTCTTCTATAGTGGGCATCCTCAAGTTCTTGTTAATAAAGTATTTATGTGATAGGATGCTACATTTGTGGTTCGACAGGTGCCAGGCATGCAAAATTCTTATGTAATACATCAGGAGTTTAATAACTAGGGACCTTTTGTACAAAACATGGAAGGATTAGATTTCATTACTGCAGATCGGAAGTCCTTTGAGGAGGACAGAGAAATGCCAAATCAGTGAATCACCTCTCTGAATATCACAAGACATCTGAAGGTTTTGAAAATGATGGCGAGAAAGGGTTCCTTGATTTGTGCCTTCATCAAAGGGACCTCAAGGAGTTCTTCCTTAGCATGCTCAAATTTCTATAAGTTAGGAACCAATCCTATAAGTTAGGAGCTAATTACTATAAGTTAGGATGAATTCCTAAGATTTAGGATAAGTCCCTACAAATTAGGACGAGTTCCTATAATTTAGGATGAGTTCCTAAAAGTTAGGATGAGATATGAAGCAGTTAATTAATGTGCAAAAATGGAAGGCCAAGTTCATTGTCTTCTAGTGAGAGTTAACTTGGAAAAGGACGAGTGACAAGTCTCTAATTCTAGATTAAGGCTTAGGATGAGTTGCATGAGCCACTTCAACTCAGTTTATAGCTCAATCACCAGTTTGTTTCCTAAAATATTGACTTGCCAGATTTAGCCTTTTGAATTGCTTATAAGGAAGAGCAAAGACACAATTGTAATCATAATTATTGAGCATGACTTTATGAGCTTGTGAGCATGTGAGGGAAAGAACGTGCAAGAGGAGCTTGTGCGAGTATTGAAGGAGGGAGAATTGCTTTGGGGATGCACTAGGAAATAGGGGCTAATTCCTAAGAAATAGGAGCAGCTCATACGCTAAGAAATAGGGGCTTATTTCCTAGGATTTGTGCAAGGATTTCAGAGATCATCTAGGCAAGGCAAGAAGGCATAAGGATCAGGGGTCTTGCAGGGGTTTCAAGCTTAGTTCAAGCAGGAAGATCATCATATTCTCTATTGAAACTATATTGTATTGTAAGAGATCTATTGCTCATTCTTATTCAATAACATTCTCAAACAAGCAGAGGGTTTTCCCAGTTGGTTTCACTAGAAAAATTGTGGTGTTGTTGAATTATGTGACTGTGTACTTATTTCTGTTCCTATTCCACTGCAAAATAAGTAGAGAAATTCTGTGTCTATATGAAAAGAAATTAGATTTCAGATTGTTCATATAAGCAGTTGTAGAATTTCGTGGATTTTCTACAGAAGGGAACAAAGAAGAATCAAATTGTGTCGCTGAAAATAACAAGGCATCTTTGGAGGATAACGAGGGATCACAGAAACTTGTTGACAACTATGAGATACATGTGAAGGACAGAGAAGGATCGCACTGCCTTGTTGAAAATTATGTGCTAAGTGAAGGGCCAAATGTCCTTCCCGTTAATCCAGACACAGGTTTGATGGAGAAAAAAGAATCAAATTGTCAAACAGAACATTGCATATTACATGTGCTATAGGGAAAGGAAGAGACAAACTTGCAGAATCAAATTTCTGAAAAGAAGGTACAACCGACTGTAGACAATATTGACTATGTGCAATTAGATATGATGGCTACTATGCAATCATTTGAAATTGAGAATGTGGGGAGGAAGCTTGGTGTGAAAGAGGACGGTGGACCTGACACATGCACGCTCATGATAGATTGGAGAGCTCACCTATTAGTGGAGTACTCCAAGAATAAGCTTGCTTGCGAATTATTGGATGAAGTCATTCATGTTGACAGGTACAAGGTGGAAGATGAGATCACCTTCTATGAAGATGAGATATATTTCGTCCCCGAATCTACACTTAGGGAGAAGCTCATTAGAACTACACATGACAAACTAGCTGAAGTCACTCTGGTAACTCACCCTCAGTACAAGGACTGCACAATAGTGTATATGGAACATACTGTTGGTGAAAACAGGGGCCACAAGGGAGAGCAGATTGCAGTAGCGGATTCCTCCAAATATGTAAATGGAAGAGGCACAGGACAGATTGGCTGGAAGGAGCACCTTTAATCTCTCACATTTGGGAAACCCCTTGAGGGAATCTATATATAAAGGAGAGTTGGAATCAATTTGAATCATCAATTTGGATTGGAATATTTCTGATTTTCTTGAGCCTAAGACTTTGAAGGTTTTAAGACCCCTTCTTCTTGTTTAGTTTCAATGCAGGTGATCCCACCGTAGCTAATCCTTTGTCTAGTTTCGGTGGAGCTAATCCCACCCTAGCTAGATACCTATTTTCCTTATTTTGGTACAGCATTTTTCATTGGAGTTATTCTAGTTTGATCTTTGGCACACAAGGAAGAGCCTATTTGAGGTCATGTATTAGGTCCATTGCAAGACAAGAAAGATCATTTTTGATACCATTGTGGGTTGACGACACTCATTCAAGGTTCAACATTTATGTGTCAACAAAGATACAATAGAGGACATCACTGTGGCTCTGTTTGGAACAACAAAATGATCCAGGCAAGTCTGGGGATAACAGACTAACAATCAGTCACAGGGTCACAGCCACAGGGCTGAAAAACAGTTCACAGAGAAGGTGGATTTTCCCCTCCAGCAACCTGTCATAATAGTACCAGTCAACGAGCTCGAGAGTACATGGTGGACTGTGAAGGAAATAATGTTAGAAAATCAGAAAGGCAGAAGGATTTTCTTATCCCAATAATTACTTGTGATGTATTTGATTTCTTATTAGCTTCTTTTATGTCTTCTTTTATCTTTTTATCATCAAGCAACTATCAAAACCAAAAGCATGAAGATCAGGGCAACAAGTGACACAGTATTAGGCTCTCAACCAGGGCAAAACCCCTCTTCTAGGGGAAAACCCAAAAATTCTCTTCTTTTCTTCAAGAACCAAATCAAATGAGACAACCAAGACCCTTTGACCAAGACAAAAACCTCCTCCAAACCACCAAGTGAGCCTCCCAACAAAGTCCTTTCAAGATGACAAAAGTCTGCTTCTAGTCAACAAAAGTCAACCCTATTCAATCCTGCTTCAATCACAGATTTTGGCCCTCCTGCAGCATAATTTCGGCCTCTACTATAGACCTGCAATTTTCGACCCTCCTGCAACTTAGAATTTTCGCATGTATGAGCCAAAACAAGAGGAAATATGCCTTCCTTTCTTCACTAGGGTTTTTCTTCCTTTGACAAGCCTTTTCTCTTCCTTTTTCTTGCCTTCACACTCCTTGGGATTGCAGATCGAATCTTACTTGGATGGATGCCACAATAGGCTGAATACACTGCTTATATATAGTTTTCTGATGTGGTCGAATCCCTTCATTGAGGCTGACTTGATGGAAGGGTAGGTTGACT
>APFE030398275.1:19145-104416 GCA_000404065.3 Pinus taeda | reverse complement strand
AAATTACAACTGATAAAAGTCTAATGAGTGTACACAGACGCAGCTATTTATAGAGATTTCTAAGATAGCCTACTCGTACAACTGATTAATTGAAAAACAACAAACTATCATGCGTATTTATGGTCCCTTGACACTTCATACGGCTGCGTGGATGAGTTTAGTGGTTCTATCGTCATGGGTAATGAATCCCATGTTGGATCATGTCCCCTGCCACCTGTAGATCGTGGACAAATCACCGTTTAAGATGACGTGACCAAGCAGCTCACAATCACCGTTAAACAGCCTTGAGTTGACCGTAACTTGACCAGCTTTGACCGTGGATGAAGATGACGTGGATGGCTGGAAAAATGGGACAGGAACCTTGAGCACGTTGATACCTAAGTGCCCATGTGGCTCATCTGGCAAACCGACACGTGGAACATTGCGTTTAACAAAAAGGCTGCAGGATCTTCAGATAGCTGCAGGATCATCAGATAGCTGTGGGATTCCTGCAAGTAAGTCAAAATCTAAACAAATAGTCATCCATTAGCAAAACTTGCTTGATCATGCTTAATAACATCTAATGTAATGATCTGGGTGGTTTAACAGGGAAAATGAGGTGAAAGAGAGAGATAGGTGATGAAAAACAGTAGATAATGGTGAATGATGAGGTGTAGGTTAGAGGCTCTACAACGAGCAGGTCGCCGATATTCTAACAAAGCCCCTGGGGAAGTTCAAATTCTTGGCCTTCTGAGAACGACTTGGATTCGTGGAGAGACCCTCTTATGAGGGTCCTGTATGAGATTGACATTGAGCTCTGGGAGCTCCAAGGGGCTTGGGGTACTTCTTGGAACGATGAGCAACCATAGGGTGAGTGGTTCAGCCTTCCCCTAGTGGTTTGTTGTGTACAAGGTGAGTGGTTCATCCTTCCCCTGTGATACCCCTTTGCGACATGTGAGCAGGACGAGTGGTTCATCCTTCTTCTGCCGAGACATCCTACTCGTGTAGTTTGGGACTCGTGGGAAGTACCTCGCATCTGGCCAATGAGTAGGAAAATGAGGATAGGGACCATAGTATTACCGATGGATGCATCATGTATTACCGTACTCCCTATGCTAGGATGTACAATATTGATATGGGATCAATGGGAACTGACTTTGGGTCAGTGAGAGTGGCATGAGACACTCTCTTTTGATTGGGACTGACTTCGGGTCAGTAGAGAATGGTATGATACATTCTTCATCACTTCTTCTTCTTCATAGTTCAGTAGAGCAGAGCAGAGCAGTGCATGGATGGTAGAGATGGTATAGATTGGCAGATGGATTAGCAGGTGGAGTTCTCCCTAGTTGAGAGGGAGTGTTAAAATTGGCAACTAGGGCCAAACTCCACATGGGTCATCTTATTTATGACAACTGATATTTTTCTTGTATTCCTCTCTCCGAGAGGTGCAGGATTGATATAAAGATCATCCGATTATGACATGTACAAATGAAGATACGAATTTATTCATGTTATGGACAAATTGTCAAGGTCGGCCAGCAAACTCATGTAGGCTCAGAAGCCCAATAATCACATCTATTCATCCTCCGCGTTAGCCTATAAGTACATGTTGCCTCATCCTCATTTGGACATCACTCACATTCATCTTTCTCTCTCTCTCATTGGTTGGGTATGGATTTCTGGGCAGCAACTCTTTCCACACATGCAAAGGAAAGGAAGGGCATTTTCTGTTTCTGCGTTGACCAGGTTTGACGAAATTTTCAGAGGCTGTTTTTGGGCTGCGTTGACTTGCTTTGCTGCGATTTTGGGTGGAGGAATTCTGTCCTAGCAGGCTACATTTCTGGGCACAGAAATCGAGGCAATCTGTTGACTGTTTGACCAGCATTGACTGTGGTTAGGGCTGACCGCAGGTTGACTGTTTGACCAGACTTTGACTGGGTTGAATTCGGACTGTTTTGAGGGCTCTTTCATCTTGCTGGAGGCCGAAGTTGACTGAATCTTTGAGTGTCAAATCTGCCCTGTTGACCAGCGTTGACTTTTCTGGTTATGGCTCTTTTGCTGCTGTTATAAATTATCAGATCTGTAAATTGTACTATCTCTCTCTGCTGAACTATTGAAGACTAAAAGAAGAATTGATTAAGGGTTTCCCCACATGAGGTTTGTCCCTCGCTGGTGCCACATCTTGTGTCCTCTTGTCTTGGCTTGTCTTCTACTGTTTATGTTTATGTTCTATCTACATTTTACTATCATGTTGATGTGATTGCTGAACTGGATATTGGTATTGGGCTAATAAAGAAATTGAAGTAAAATTGCTGTAAAGCATAGAACATACCATTGTTGCCTAAAATTAACACTTCTCCATGGTGGCCTCATAACCTGGCTTGGGGATGGTGTCTGCACTGGATGCTTATGGTTGGGTTGAAAATGGCTCACATGCAGCTGGTTTCTTGGATGACTTCCTGTTGAAAAGTGTTCTGTCCCTGTTTATTAATCTGCAATTGGATGTTAATTATTCTTATGGAAGTATGTTCATTTAGCATGCTGTGTGTAATTATGTTTATTTTGGTTATAGGCATTTGGTTGCCATTAATTGCTGTTATTCCATGCTTGTTTATTCCACTGCATTGAATTATTGCACCTCTGCATGCATTTTGAATTAGCTCTGAACCTCTATGAAGGTCATCCCTGTGTTGTAATGGCGATTGGGTCTCTTGAGCACTGGATTTTTAATGTTTATTAATCTGCAATTGGATGTTAACTATTCTAATGGAAGTATATTCATTATGCATGCTGTGTGTGTATTTATGTTTATTTTGGTCATAGGCATGCGGTTGCCATGAATTGCTGTTATTCCAGTATTGTTTATTCCAGTGCATTGATTTATTGCACCTCTGCATGCATTTTGAATTAGCTGCGAACCTTTATGGAGGCCATCCCTGTGTTGTAATGGTGACTGGGTCTCTAGAGGGCTGGAATTTTAATCTCCTGTTTAGTGGCTCCTCACCACGTGATTGGGAGTGCTAGGTGGGAATGCTACAACTGTCCCTGTGCTTCCTCACGCTGCTGCTGCCCACATAACCGTGTCCTCTGTAATCACTGTTCCGTCTTCTGTGCTGGAACCATCAAGTACATCATACAGAAGGAGAACCAGATTCTGGGCAATCAGGTGCAGAAAACTGACACCATTGGCACATGATCTTTCACAAAAACTATGATAACAATTACCGCTTTACATTTAGTATCTCTGGGGCAGTGTTATTTGGGAGCGGGAGCGAAAACGGATGCGGGAGCGACATTTTCAGAAGCTCCCGGTTTGGGAACGAATCCCGGAGCATTTTTTATAAGATATATATATTTTTTATATTTTCATACATATATGTCAACAAAAACATGTAGAATAATGAATTAGATATAAAAAACATAAAAAAACATAGATTGAACCATATAACACCAATCATCTAGAAGTTATAATCTTCGTCAACCACATCCACAAGTTAGTTACATAGTAACATAAAAGTTACAACATATTGAGTCTCAAGATTCAGCAATCTTAAAGTTTCAAGCTTTCAAAATTCAATATATAACATTTATCATCGTTGATCACCAAAGTTGTACTTGTAAGCTAAGTGTAACCATTACAACAAATAATATCTAACATGAAATGAAATGTTATAAAATGAAATGAAACAACTTTCAACTTTCATGAAGCATCATATTCATAATTCATTACTAATGAGTTATAATTGCCAACTTCAAACTTAAATTGTCATATATTGTCTAAAAAAATATCATAATAAATATGAAAGGGTTAATAGTTATAAAAACTACTAGAAACCAGAAAAGACAAGTAAATCTATTATCTATTTCTTATGCTTGGGCCTCTTGCCACCACGAGAAATGTCTAATTTTTTAGTCTTGTTGGAAAATCAAGATCTTTGTCATTAATATCACCCTCTAAGCATTAATATCAAGAGGTATCTTTGTCATTACCTCTGTATTTGTATAGGAATCTTTGTCATTAATATCACCCTCTAAGCATTAACATAAGATAGAAAAAGCATAGCATGTCAAGTCAAGATTTTGTTTGAGTGATGTGTATATTTTTAGGAGGGTCATGATAGAGGAGTTCGACAACCAATGTCACTAACATCAAGGTACATAGAGAGATTGGTGCTCTTGATTAAATACGAGTTCCATACCATAATACATGACAAAATTCAATGGAAACATTGCAACCCTCAATCCTGAAATCCTGAAAAACTGATAAGTCTGCTGGATTTTGAATGAAATCTAAAATTCTACTTTCTCCATATGAAATCCAATTAGATTGGAACCGATCTCAAACATCCTAAGTCATTACCATTACCATGAATCGCATATCAATACTAGGGCCATAGGCTTGATCATTAAGCTGCTCCACTCAAAACTTATTTGTTTCTTTGAAAAAAATTGCATTTGGAACATTACTGCAATTTTTTTTGCAAAAAAGACTAAATGCTCCCGAAAATGCTCCCAAAAAGGCAGGGAGCACATTCCTGACCCGCTCCCGCCCGGAGCGCAGATTGGGAGCGGGATCGAGGAGGGGGGGGGGGGCTCCCCCGCAACACTGCTCTAGGGCCAACATCATTCCTGTGCTTCACCTACCATTCCTGCAAGATCCCACTACTCACTTCCAAGCTGCCATGTTTGTAACATCTAACTACAGCTGGTTAAAGTTTCATCGACACATGCTTAACGTCCTCATTTCACATTTTGTGTTTCTTCAAATTTTTGGTGCATTGACATGTTTTTCCAGCAATGGGCCCGTTTCATGAGAAATGTAGTTCATTTCACTGAAAACTCATTGCTTATTAAGAAATCCAAAACACATGCTAAAAGTAACGTTATCAACTCATTTTATGTTTCTTATGGATTTTGCCAAGTAATGCTCTCTTACCGTTATGTTTCTAGTAAGGAGGCTTTTGCGTGTAGGGTTTGCTTTGGCCTTTTTCTTACTGGTAATTTTCATGCCCTTTCATTGCATGGGATTATTGGTGTAGCCTATTGGTTACCCTTGTTATCAATATCTATTGGACTGGCATACAGGTCATGTGTGCAGTTCTCCAATTATTTATTTATTTTTGTTTTGGTTATATCCATGCCCATTTTTGTGTGTTTACTTAAGGGTATTGATGGATTATCGCACTTCAATTATCATTTCTGCCATGAATAAAACAACGTCTCAGCCAATAATCTTTTTAAGGACATATCTTAAAGTTGCTCTGGGCATTTGCAATCTAAGTGGTTTTGTCTTACCAATTTGCACCAGTAAACTTTTGCTTTTGAAAATGTTGATAACACTTAATGCGTCAATGAGAGTTAGTCAATGTCAAACATATGCTTAATTCCACATATGGAAAGTGGTTGTAATATTATCTTGTAGATAGCTTTAGGTTTTGGCTTTCTTCTCTTTTGTCTCATCCAAGGTTTCCCTTTATGGATGGTTTTGTCTTAGAAAAGCTATGTATATAACAATTTTCATCCAGCAAACACTTGTTTATATGTACTTGTGTGATCATTTGTTCTTTTTCTTCGGTGTTCATTGCTTTTCTATGTTTTAGCTGTAAGCATGCATCAAATATACTTATATTTGGAGTTTTAGATTGAAGGTTATGACTAATATTATCCTAACTCTAGCAAATGCTTGTGGCGCAGGTCCAACAATTTTGTTTCTCCAAGAAAATGCTGGCAGTATCCTTGAGGTTTTAATGAACAGTCTGCTAAAATTACAGAAAATGACAGAAATCATATAATAAAAGATTACTTAAATGCACTATTTAGCAAATTATTATGCACTAGAGAAATCAGTTCAGGGAGTACCTTAACAATTGCCGTTACAGATATAGCTCACCGACTAGAGTTCATTCGCATTTTGTTACAGAAATTGAAATGCAATGTCTTTATGCTTTCTTACCGAGGGTCTGTTCCAATCTCTGAACCATCTCAATTCTGTATTATGAGATCTTCTCTAGCAATGTATTAGCAGATTATTATGTTTAGTAGAACATTTTGCATCAAAGCTTTTGCATGTTAATCACCAATTTGGGAATATTTTAGGACTTGTTCATATTCAGGTAAGGAGGTCTGACACGTATCTTATTGTCTTGTGCAAAGATATGGAGCAAGTGATGGAAACCCATCACAACATGGTATTATCAAAGATGCAGAAGTGAGTCTCTTAACATTGTAATGGAATATATTTAGTGTGAAATAGGATGATTAGTTTTATTCAATAATCATTTGAGCAACGAATGAAAATATGGTTCTGTCTTGAAAAATCTGAGCAGGCAGCATTAGAACATCTGCTCCAAAGGACTGACATTGATACATCAAGAATAGTTGTGTTTGGGAGATCTTTGGGAGGAGCTGTTGGAGCAGCACTTGCCAAAAATAATCCTGAAAAGGTGCACAATAAATAAACTCAAACTACATTTTCTGCAGCTCGAAATAAGATGCCGACAACTTTTATTACTTTCAGTACAAAATCTTAACGAACATATAGCACCTGCCATAAATCTACATAAAACCCCTATCATGTTGAATTACTGAAACACTACCATGCTGCCAGCTCAACTCCGCACTGTCAAAATTCTGACATCAAAGTTCAATCCACCACACATAATATAGTGTAACCTTTCATTGAGCCTGGCCTCCTCTTATTATACAATTTCAAAGGATAATGTTTTATGAGAAGAATTATTTCTGGAGATATTCTGTTCTGGTTCAGTGGATAACTTTCTGGCTGATAAAAACCTGCTGAGCTGAACATAACTCGTCTTCTTGGGTCTCTGTTATGCTGTTTAGCTGGGCCTCATGCAAACTTGTCCACACACTGATCAGATTCTAAATCTGGGAGCTGTCCCAAATCTCTCAGCTTTTCTAAAATTGTACTGTGCTAAGCATTGTGCTGTATCATGCTGCCTCCTGCCTACTATTGATTAGCTGTTGAACTCTAGGAATGTTATGCCCTTTTTCTGTTTCTGTGGGTATCGTGCTAATTCTTCGTATAGTGGAGTCTCAAGTCATTCCACTTCTATCATGAGATGGCTGCATTTCCTTCGTGAACAATCCTTAGTTATATTAGGTCCTTTCAACCATTCCGCAAACATGTAAAAGGTTCTTTGAAATTTTACTATGTAAATGGTGGAATTACACTCGGACAATTTATTTTTTTGATAATTCCACCAACATTACTCAAGCTTCCATTGCTAGCATAATGGCAGAATGATACTGTGTTATTTTTTCCATTGATTTCCTCATTTCTCTGGTTACCAATTTCTTTTACTCGTGGAATGTCACATAGTCATTTCTTGCTGAATCAGTCTGTAATGTCCATTATGGATTAATTGCCCAAGGAAGAGAATTTGTGTCATGTAACCTCCAAAGGTGGAGCACTCCATCAATGAATGAAGTAACCAACAATCACCATCAATAATATTCCATCATAATGAATAAACATAGATACAATCAACCTTCTCAAGTAGACAGATGACTCTTCTATAGTGGGCATCCTCAAGTTCTTGTTAATAAAGTATTTATGTGATAGGATGCTACATTTGTGGTTCGACAGGTGCCAGGCATGCAAAATTCTTATGTAATACATCAGGAGTTTAATAACTAGGGACCTTTTGTACAAAACATGGAAGGATTAGATTTCATTACTGCAGATCGGAAGTCCTTTGAGGAGGACAGAGAAATGCCAAATCAGTGAATCACCTCTCTGAATATCACAAGACATCTGAAGGTTTTGAAAATGATGGCGAGAAAGGGTTCCTTGATTTGTGCCTTCATCAAAGGGACCTCAAGGAGTTCTTCCTTAGCATGCTCAAATTTCTATAAGTTAGGAACCAATCCTATAAGTTAGGAGCTAATTACTATAAGTTAGGATGAATTCCTAAGATTTAGGATAAGTCCCTACAAATTAGGACGAGTTCCTATAATTTAGGATGAGTTCCTAAAAGTTAGGATGAGATATGAAGCAGTTAATTAATGTGCAAAAATGGAAGGCCAAGTTCATTGTCTTCTAGTGAGAGTTAACTTGGAAAAGGACGAGTGACAAGTCTCTAATTCTAGATTAAGGCTTAGGATGAGTTGCATGAGCCACTTCAACTCAGTTTATAGCTCAATCACCAGTTTGTTTCCTAAAATATTGACTTGCCAGATTTAGCCTTTTGAATTGCTTATAAGGAAGAGCAAAGACACAATTGTAATCATAATTATTGAGCATGACTTTATGAGCTTGTGAGCATGTGAGGGAAAGAACGTGCAAGAGGAGCTTGTGCGAGTATTGAAGGAGGGAGAATTGCTTTGGGGATGCACTAGGAAATAGGGGCTAATTCCTAAGAAATAGGAGCAGCTCATACGCTAAGAAATAGGGGCTTATTTCCTAGGATTTGTGCAAGGATTTCAGAGATCATCTAGGCAAGGCAAGAAGGCATAAGGATCAGGGGTCTTGCAGGGGTTTCAAGCTTAGTTCAAGCAGGAAGATCATCATATTCTCTATTGAAACTATATTGTATTGTAAGAGATCTATTGCTCATTCTTATTCAATAACATTCTCAAACAAGCAGAGGGTTTTCCCAGTTGGTTTCACTAGAAAAATTGTGGTGTTGTTGAATTATGTGACTGTGTACTTATTTCTGTTCCTATTCCACTGCAAAATAAGTAGAGAAATTCTGTGTCTATATGAAAAGAAATTAGATTTCAGATTGTTCATATAAGCAGTTGTAGAATTTCGTGGATTTTCTACAGAAGGGAACAAAGAAGAATCAAATTGTGTCGCTGAAAATAACAAGGCATCTTTGGAGGATAACGAGGGATCACAGAAACTTGTTGACAACTATGAGATACATGTGAAGGACAGAGAAGGATCGCACTGCCTTGTTGAAAATTATGTGCTAAGTGAAGGGCCAAATGTCCTTCCCGTTAATCCAGACACAGGTTTGATGGAGAAAAAAGAATCAAATTGTCAAACAGAACATTGCATATTACATGTGCTATAGGGAAAGGAAGAGACAAACTTGCAGAATCAAATTTCTGAAAAGAAGGTACAACCGACTGTAGACAATATTGACTATGTGCAATTAGATATGATGGCTACTATGCAATCATTTGAAATTGAGAATGTGGGGAGGAAGCTTGGTGTGAAAGAGGACGGTGGACCTGACACATGCACGCTCATGATAGATTGGAGAGCTCACCTATTAGTGGAGTACTCCAAGAATAAGCTTGCTTGCGAATTATTGGATGAAGTCATTCATGTTGACAGGTACAAGGTGGAAGATGAGATCACCTTCTATGAAGATGAGATATATTTCGTCCCCGAATCTACACTTAGGGAGAAGCTCATTAGAACTACACATGACAAACTAGCTGAAGTCACTCTGGTAACTCACCCTCAGTACAAGGACTGCACAATAGTGTATATGGAACATACTGTTGGTGAAAACAGGGGCCACAAGGGAGAGCAGATTGCAGTAGCGGATTCCTCCAAATATGTAAATGGAAGAGGCACAGGACAGATTGGCTGGAAGGAGCACCTTTAATCTCTCACATTTGGGAAACCCCTTGAGGGAATCTATATATAAAGGAGAGTTGGAATCAATTTGAATCATCAATTTGGATTGGAATATTTCTGATTTTCTTGAGCCTAAGACTTTGAAGGTTTTAAGACCCCTTCTTCTTGTTTAGTTTCAATGCAGGTGATCCCACCGTAGCTAATCCTTTGTCTAGTTTCGGTGGAGCTAATCCCACCCTAGCTAGATACCTATTTTCCTTATTTTGGTACAGCATTTTTCATTGGAGTTATTCTAGTTTGATCTTTGGCACACAAGGAAGAGCCTATTTGAGGTCATGTATTAGGTCCATTGCAAGACAAGAAAGATCATTTTTGATACCATTGTGGGTTGACGACACTCATTCAAGGTTCAACATTTATGTGTCAACAAAGATACAATAGAGGACATCACTGTGGCTCTGTTTGGAACAACAAAATGATCCAGGCAAGTCTGGGGATAACAGACTAACAATCAGTCACAGGGTCACAGCCACAGGGCTGAAAAACAGTTCACAGAGAAGGTGGATTTTCCCCTCCAGCAACCTGTCATAATAGTACCAGTCAACGAGCTCGAGAGTACATGGTGGACTGTGAAGGAAATAATGTTAGAAAATCAGAAAGGCAGAAGGATTTTCTTATCCCAATAATTACTTGTGATGTATTTGATTTCTTATTAGCTTCTTTTATGTCTTCTTTTATCTTTTTATCATCAAGCAACTATCAAAACCAAAAGCATGAAGATCAGGGCAACAAGTGACACAGTATTAGGCTCTCAACCAGGGCAAAACCCCTCTTCTAGGGGAAAACCCAAAAATTCTCTTCTTTTCTTCAAGAACCAAATCAAATGAGACAACCAAGACCCTTTGACCAAGACAAAAACCTCCTCCAAACCACCAAGTGAGCCTCCCAACAAAGTCCTTTCAAGATGACAAAAGTCTGCTTCTAGTCAACAAAAGTCAACCCTATTCAATCCTGCTTCAATCACAGATTTTGGCCCTCCTGCAGCATAATTTCGGCCTCTACTATAGACCTGCAATTTTCGACCCTCCTGCAACTTAGAATTTTCGCATGTATGAGCCAAAACAAGAGGAAATATGCCTTCCTTTCTTCACTAGGGTTTTTCTTCCTTTGACAAGCCTTTTCTCTTCCTTTTTCTTGCCTTCACACTCCTTGGGATTGCAGATCGAATCTTACTTGGATGGATGCCACAATAGGCTGAATACACTGCTTATATATAGTTTTCTGATGTGGTCGAATCCCTTCATTGAGGCTGACTTGATGGAAGGGTAGGTTGACTTGGTGGAGGAGAGATATATGACCATTTTACATGAAATAATTTTTCTTTCTTTGACATAAGAAGCCCAAGAAGGGTCTAGAACATAAGGACAATGACAATGACTCATGACTCAACCCTAGAAGCACTCAATGGGTGCTTAGACCTAGAAACATAATTAAGTGAGCATGAACCCATGCTTATAAAAATATGTTTCTTTGAGTTTTGCAATAATTTTTCTTTTTGTCTTTTTACAAATACAGATGGATTACATCATGTCATGAGCTAGAAAACAATTATGAAGACTGATGCTAGTTACATTTTCAACACTCCCTCTTAATTGGGGAGGTATTCATAATTGTTCAACCGGTACAAGGATGACGTCAATTTGAAGTGTTCCAAGAAGAGTACAACAACATTTCCAATGGTAGATACCGTCAAGGCCAAAAACTACCAAGGTATCAGCAAGTGTCATGAAAGGCTATCTGCCAAGACACTAACTCAACAAGGACTAAGGTGTCATTGAGGCAACTTGCCACTATAGGTACCATCTGGCTACAACCTTGCTATCAATCCAACTGGATATAGATACCTTCTAGTCCTCCATGTCGAGACACCAACCCTCACAGTGATCTAGGTATCATCAAGGTCAAGATATCAACACTGAAACAAAGCTCCATATCATCAAGACCAAGATCCCCTCCATAATAGGGATCTAGACATCATCAAGGCCAAACTATAACTAAGATCTCAATACCAACCAGGCCAAGATGTCCTACCAAGTACCATCATACGGGCACATAGCCTAAGGTACTCATCTCTCCCTCTCAAGCGAATCAGAGATATCCATCAATCCAAGCATGCTTGATAAATATTCAAACTTCTCAGGGAGAGATCAACACATCAACTACCTGTTCATTCATACTGTAGCTCCACGACCCCAACCAATATCAAACTTCCAATATATTGGTTCTTAGTACTTACTATCAATATGCTAACATAAAATGTGGGGTCCTCAACCATTCTGATGTTGCTTAATTCATCATAGTATCCAAACAAATCTCAACGAAAGTCCAACCTCTTAAGCAACACCAAACTCAGCCTCAACACTTCTCAAAACAACAGAGTCTTTGTTCACAACTTGATCAAACAAGAGTAACCATTAGTAGTGATTTAGCCATTCTCCAATCTTATTCTTTATTCATGGTATTTACTATACATCATGTCCTCCTTCTCAACTATGGAGGATCTATACTTTTCTTCATAAAAGAAATATATCCAAGCTACCTCTTAACTTAGGGAGATAAGTCCATCATCAACAACTTCATTCTTCCAGCTACACAGACTCTTTCTTTTGCATCATCATATTATTAGAGAACTTCGACCTTTCATAAATTCATTTATATGGCAACAAGGTCATCAATGTAAACTTCAATGTCATCAGGGTTATTACAATTCCCTCTTTTCATCATGCTCAATATCATCATAAAATCATCATCAAGTATGAGGTGTTCTTCAATAATATCATAAAGTCATCATCAAGTATGAGGTAGGCACACATCTTTACAACCTCTTGAAAACTATGTACTTGCAAATATTGTTAGCAAGTACAACCAAGCACAAATATATATGTACAAGAGCATGAAATTAACTTTATCAAATTATGTCATCTCAAGGAAAACATCTAGAATCATTAATACTTCAATAAGGAATTAAACCATAAATATCCAAAATCTAAACCTTGTTAGGGTTTCAATCATAGTGAAAACATTTACACCTAAGGTTTCACTTTCATGCCCTAAGTTCTTAACTTCTTACATCAACCTTTGCTAGGGTTTTGTCATAAACCTTAGCTACTATTGGCAAACCCAAAAAAGCTAGGGTTTTACCAAAGTAGTAAAAGATAATACTACAAGGGTTGATTTTTATCTAGAAAACATCCTAACAATATAAGAATCTTTAAGATTCTATTACAAAAACCCTAGAGATGAGAGAGTTATTAATATAAAGCAGTTTTAAAAACAAAAATGATTGTACCTTCTTTCATGATGAAGACCTGCTTCTCTTATGATCTTAAACAGACCTTGAGTTGCTCTTTTTACAAGCCTTGAAGGGCTTTCTTTGCAATACAGCTTCTTCATAACTCATGTCTTCCTTTTGTAGACTCCCTTTGAATCTGGCCACAATCCTTTCTTTAGAATAGTCATGTAAACCTTCTTTCAAGGAAAACACAAGGAAAGGATTATAATCAAGCAAAAAAATAAAGCTAAATATATAGAGGAAATCAATGAGGTAATGAAAGGAATAAAGAATATTTATCTTTTGAGAAAAGTAGATGCGCCCTCTTGATTTTGCATCGATCCAGACATTTTGAGAGATTCCTTCAACTTATCAAAACAACTCAAGAACTTTCTCTCAAAACATATTAGATCTACAAACCCTAGGAATCAAAAGAAAGATTAATACTAGAGTTAATTATAAGAGAAAATTCTGCAAAGCCTAAAAGCAATGACCTATACTATAGATAAAGGATATACAAGGGGATAACATCCCTAAAGACTTAATAGAATAAGTCTTTGACTTCAGAATCCTTAGTTTTGGTCTTCTTTGGAGGATTATCATCAGTGGCAACTGTAGCTTGGTCTCTTTCTATCTTCTTATTCTTAGGATTATCCGGGCATTGGTTCTTATAATGTCCCATCTTGTGACAATGATAGTATTCTATTTTAGAAAGGTCATTATTCCTGTGATTTTTCTTTGACCCTTTAACTTAATTATTTCCTCCTTTCTTCTTGAAATGGGCAGAATAGGCATTTGAGGTGGTATTTTCTTCATCTTCTTGCTTACCTCCTATAAAGGCAAGATGAGCTTCTTCTTGAGTGCAGATAGACCACATTTCCTCAAAGGAGGGAGAGTTTTCCAACTACTTATTCTTGCTGCAAAGGCATTCCAAGACTTTGGTAGTCCTAGTAGGGCAACAATCACAAGTTCCTTATCAAGGATTATTTCATCAACTACTTGTAATTCATCTCTTATACGGGCAATCCTTACAAAGTAAGATGATAATGTATAATCTTTGGTCATTTTGACAGTTCAAAATTCATTCTTTAGACTTGCCACTTGTCCAATATTCTTGATTGTAAATAATTTGGAGAGAGCATTGTACATTTTCTTTGAAGTATCTAGCGTGGATATGTAGGGAATCAAGTTGTCTTTAACTCCATCCACAATTAGGCTCATGACTATAATGTCATTTTCCTTTTACTTCTCTTTTCCAACATCATCAGTTGGTTCTTTGACTTTTCCTTGTACTAGATCCAATACTTTATTTCTTGCAAGGATGAGGCCCATCCTTGTTTGCCATGCTCTAAAGTTAGAGGTTCCTTCGAGTTTATTTTCGGATTTCATTGATGATGCCATAATTATATTTGATAATGTCACTTTTGATGAGGTCTTATATAGAACTTCCAAAAGGTTGCTTACTAATCCAATACTTCTTCCAAAACAAATTTCGAGAATCCAAAACTTCTCTTCTTTCTTCTTGAATCCTTTCTAGAGAGCAAATGATTTTCAAGCTGCCTTTTTCCTTTCTTCACCTTAGCTCTGATACCATGTTAGAAAATCAGAAAGGTAGAATATTTTTTTATCTTGATAATTACTTGTGATGCATTTGATTTCTAATTAGCTTCTTTTATGTCTTCTTTTATCTTCTTATCATCAAGAAACTATCAAAACCAAAAGCATGAAGATCAGGACAACAAGTGGCAGTATGTAGGCTCTCAGCCTGGGCAAAGCCCCTCTTCTAGGGGAAAACCCAAAATTTCTCTTCTCTTCTTCAGGAACCAAATCAAATGAGACAACCAAGGTCCAAGACCCTTTGACCAAGACAAAGACCTCCAAATCACCGAGTCGGCCTCCCAACAAAGTCCTTTGAAGATGACAAAAGTCTGCTTCTAGTCAACAAAAGTCAACCCTCTTCAATCTTGCTTCAATCACAAATTTTGGCCCTCCTGCATCAGAATTTAGGCCTCTAGTGCAACCTTGCAATTTTCGGTCCTCTTGCAAATCGGAATTTTCGCACGTGTGAGGTAAAACAAGAGGAGACCGACCTTCCTTTCTTTGCTAGGGTTCCTTCTTCCTTTGTTAGGGTTTTCCTTCCTTCTACAAGCCTTTTCTCCTCCTTTTTCTTGCCTTTGTACTTGTTGGGATTGCAGATCAAATCTTGCTTGGATGGATGCCACAAAAGGTTGAATACACTGCTTATATATAGTCTTCTGATGTGGTCAAATCCCTTCAATGATTCCGACTTGATGGAAGGGTAAGTTGACTTGGTGGAGGAGAGATATATGACCATTTTACATGAAATAAATTTTCTTTCTTTGACATAATAATCCCAAGATGGGTCTAGAACATAAGGACAATGACAATGACTCATGAATTAACCTTAGAAGCACTCAATGGGTGCTTAGATCTAGAAACATAATCAAGTGAGCATGAAACCCATGCTTAATTTTCTTTGAGTTTTACAATAATTTTCCTTTTCTTCTTTTTACAAATATATATGGATTACATCATGTAATGAGCTAGACAACAATTATGAAGACCAATACTAGTTACATTTTCAATAAATAAGAGGGTCGAACTCTATACAATGAAGTTGGTTTTCCCTAAGCAACAAATATTATCATTGCTAGACATGAAATCATACTGTGAGTTATAATTAGGATAGCAACAATAAATTGAATAGGTTAGTATAATGGTTTATTAAGTATTTGCAATCAGGAACTATACTGTGGATTATTGGGTGAAGGAACCTATTGTTTCATTGGGCAGACAACACTAATATATTTAATTTTTGTTGAAGGATTGTTCACTGTTGATTTGTTTTTATATTCATTGCATTACAAATGGAAGCCACTGTTTTTTTTTCCCTTGTAAAAAGTTGTAATTTTCATTAATGAGGAAAAGTACATTTTGCAGATGCTAGTGGCATATACTGTACTATGGGCTAGAAGCCTATCCTGTCGAGTATTCAAAATAGAGAGTGGTGTACTCCATGCAGGGAGACACTGCTCTGAGCTATGATTTTCAATATGATTTATGTACTTACTCTACGCAGAGAGTATAAAAAAAAAAACTATCATTTGTAGAACTGCTTGGTAAAAACCTTCATATAATATTTATATAAAGACAACAAAAATATATAGCAAAACTTTAAGTCCAACTCCCTTCGAGCTTTACTAATTAGATATTTCTATAAAAGGTCTATGATAACACTGATGGAAGGTTCCATCAGTTTGCTCCAGTATGCTCCAAGTTCCTATAGGCCTGTGTGCTGCTTCCTTGGATAGTAGATCGACAACTGTGTTCCGCTCCCTGTATATATTTTGACAAGCAAATGTGTTAAATAAATTTATGAGTCTGAAAATTTCTTCCATGACGTGTCTCAGAGAAAAAGCATGACAAATTGTAACTTTGTTTATCCAATTGCATATAGTTTTTGAATCTCCAAATCGCTGTAAGTTTCTAAACTGTTTTTCCAAAGCAAAATGAATGGTGTATTTTGTTGCTGAAAGCTCAGCAAAATTGTTCGTCCCTCTGCCCAAACCCATTTGGATTTTGTAAATATGATTTGTTGTAATATGGAGGAAAACTCCTCCCCCACATCCAATGTCTTGTGCTGAGCCATCAAAGTATGCCCAGGGGTGGGATTGGTTTATGCTCTCGGGTATGATATGCCTGGGATTGGGATTTGTTTCCTCCTCTTGAATCTGTTGGTAGTTTGCTAGGATTTGTGCAATGATGGCCGACCAGTGGGGGGGAGGAGAATATTGAAAGATAATTCTGTTTCGGACAATCTAGATGGCCCAACAAGTAATTAAAGGGATGTTTTTTGTTTTTTTATCGAGGATATAAAGGACCACCAACCCTCCTAGGCTTCCTGAACAGTTGTTCCCTGCCACCTAGGGAGCGAGGGTATATGAGAATGAATAGTATTCCATAACTCCTTTGTGCATGGACAAGTAAGAAAGAGATGATTCCCAGATTCGTTGTCGGCTTTGCAGAGGCTGCACCAAAAGGGTCCATGAAAAGATCTCTTGATCAAATTTTCTCCTGTTGGGATTTTGTGATGCAGAATGGTCCACATGAGGAGCCTGGACCTAGGGGGTGCTTTTAGTTTCCGTATACTTCTCCACCACGGTTCACACTGTGGTGGTTTCAGTGAGTTCATAAGAGTTATGTATCCCTCCTTAAGTGAGTATCTTCCATGCTTCGCATGTGCCCAGATTAGCTCATCCTCGCCTTCTTGTATCCTGATATGGGATTCCGTGAGTGCCTCCGTGTATTCTTTCCAATGCTGCTGCCATTGTTGAGGGATCTGTAATGTCCTCCCAAATTTCCATGCTTGTTGCAAAAATGTAGAGTGGTCATTGTCTGCTATTTGGTTAAGATGTGAGATCCCTCTGAAAGTGAGGTATGTTCTGAGCTCTTGTGGGAGTCTGTGAGTGTTCCGGCATCCAATCCATGGGTCCATCCCTATCTTAACAACTTCTCTTGACTTTATTCGCCATGTGAGTCCATCCTTGATAAGGGGCATAGCTTGTAGGACTGCTTTCCATATGTTCAATTTTCTAGCTTGTGTCCACTGGGGTTGTCGAATCCAGTCCATAAGATTTAAAGGAGCTATGTATTTAGATGTGGCCACCTTAGTCCACAGGCTATGCGATGTGACTAGCTGCCACCCTAGTTTGGCCGCCATGGTTGTGGAGAAAGCGTCTAGTCTTTTGATACCCCATCCTCCCCACTTCTTTGGGAGTGCCAAAGAGCCCCAATTTGACCAGGCAAAAATCCTTCCAGGCTGATTCCCTCTCCACAGGAATCTGCAACATAGGTTTTTAATTCTAGCCAATATTCCTTTAGGAATCCATGCTAAAGACATCCAATATACTGGAGTTGCTTCCAGTGCTGCTTTTATGAGTATCAGTCTTCCTGCTCTTAATAAATATTTTAGATACCAGATGTTTAGCCTTTTCTCCTATTTGGTTATGAGCCAGATCCGATCAACATTCTTATAAACATGTGGTTTTAATCTATAACCCAAATATTTTAATCCTTTGTCTAGCTGCAGTGGGTTATAGGGGAATCTTCTCAGGGCATACTGAATCTCGTATGGTGTGCATCCTATAGCCGTTATAGAGGATTTTTCATTGTTAACCAACATGCTAGTGGCTGCTATGAATATAGCGAAGGAATTGAGAAGTGCAGTCACATCTCTTATACTCCCATTAAGGAAAAGTAGCACATCGTCCACAAAGAACAAGTGTGTTAATGTGCATCCTTCAGTGATGCAGATCCTCCTTAGTCTACCTCTTCGATGTTCCTCCTTTATCAAACGACTGAGACATTCCATAATGAGTAAGAAGAGGAGTGGGGACAATGGGCATCTTTGCCTGAGGCCTCTTTTGGAGTGGAAGAAAGGAGAGGCCACACCATTTACGAGTACGCTGAATGTTACATTAGTGATACAACTCATAATCCATCTTATGAATTCATATGGGAAACCCAAGTGCGTCAAGAGCATTCTGATGTATAACTAGTTGACTATATCAAAGGCTTTCGAGAGGTCAACTTTTAGGACCATACCCTTTAGCTTGTGGGTCTGGACAGAATGTAGAATCTCTTGTGCCGTTCCGACCGCTTCATGTATTTGTCTCTTCTGTAAAAATGCAAATTGTTCAGCTAGGATATGGTTGGATAAGATTGGACGGAGTCGATTTGCTATATTCTTGGAGATGATCTTGTAGATACAGTTACATAAGGAGATGGGATGGAAATCATTGAAGGATGTGGGATTGTCCGATTTGGGAATAAGGGCGATAAAGGTTGAGTTATAGGCCTCATACATTCTTCCAGAGGCTCTACATCCATCTATAACTTGTAATAGGTCCTCTCCCCAGAGTATCAAAAAAGGCAAGGTAGAATTCCATATTCCAGCCATTCGGACCAGGGCTTTTATCTCGCTTAAACCATTTGAGAGTGTCCTCTAGTTCTCTCAGGGAGACCTCCTTTGTCAATTCCCCACTTTCTTCTTGTTCTACAAACCTTGGGAATAGTTGGGCTGTCTTCATTATGTCTCCCAGGGTGGCATTTGGTGGTGACTTATAGATGTTTCTAAAGTGGGCAGAGGCCATAGCCGCCAGCCGGGGAAAGGTGTTCACTGGTTCTCCTGTTCATCTGATAGCTGCCAAATAGTATTGATAACTTTCTGCCCATTTGCAAATTTATGGTAGAACTTGGTATTGTCATCCCCTTCCTTAATCTAGATGGCTTTGCTTCTCAATCTCCAACTTTCTTCTCTGTCCTTCAGAATCTGGTTTCTCTTAGCCAGCAGAGAGGTTATCTGCGCTTTGTGCTCAGGGGAGGAGAAGATCCCCTCATGGTCATTTTCATACTTCTCAATGGCTTCTTCAGTTTGTTTGAGAGTATGGTCTTCCTGCATTCTCTTCTTATGAGCCCATTTCTTTGATAGGCTCTGGAGTTCTTTTAGGTTTTTTGCAAATCCTTTTGATATAGTCCTTTCTGCCGCTGGGGGATGAGTCCTCCAGCAATTTGTTACTAGTTGGATATATTCAACGTCCCTCAACCATGCTGCATTAAATTTGAAAGGACCTTTTGGTTTGTTTATACCTCCTCTGATTTCCAAATAGATTGGCCTATGGTCTAATGTTCCGCCAGAGCCCACCCACTGTCTATATCCTTGCCTCAAGGTTAGCGTATGCTCCTTAATGAGATATCTATCTAGTCTTCTAGAGAGACTGTGCGCTCCTGATCTGTTGTTCCTCCAAGTGGGCAATATTTTTGGGGAGGGGATATCTATGAGATTATGATCCTCCAGATTGGCCTTGAAAAAATCTGAGAGGATATCCCTTTGGGCATTGTGTCCCCATGATTCCGTGAAGCCAATGGAGAAGTTTAGATCCCCCCAGAATGAGATTGTCCTTTTGAAGGATGTGAGAGTCTAGGAGTCTGCTCCAAAATTCCTCCCTATTGTGACAAGGGCCATAAATGTTTAGGATCCTGAGCTCAATATCAAGCTCTGAGGAATATATATCAGCTCGTAGGTGGCCCAAACTCTCCCACACATTACAAATTCTGATAGGTCGATTTTTTACCCCTAGCGCAAGACCCCCTGACCTCCCTGATGCATCTAGGGTATGGAAAGTCCATCCAGGTAGCCAGGATTCCAGGAGGTGGGTAATGACACAACCCTGGCCTAGGGTTTCTTGTAGAAAAAGAATATCAACGGGTTCTGCTGAGAGCAGTCTCCTCATGGCTAATTTTTTTGCAGGGCTAGCCAACCCTCTACAATTGAAAGAGAGAAATTTCATGGAGGAGGGGGCTCTTGGGTATTCACTGCTCTAAGTACCCAATCGATGGCATGTTGTTTGTTCGCAACAATCTCTTCCCCAGCTTGTAGCTTAGCTTTGGATAGGGAGGAGGGTCTGCCTCTAGTCGTCTTTAGCGGGAGGGGGGGGGAGGTGATGAGGTCGATACCCTGAGAGTTGGGGGCCTGAGAGCGAAACCTGGCTTTGGTGGGGTATCTGAAAGGTGGAGGGTTGGAATGAGTGGGAAGATCAAGTAATTGGGAATTTGGGGGAGGATTATCAGGGAAAGATGGCTGAGTGTAGGAGATGGTGGGGGAGGGGGGTTTGATAGGGTAGTCCACAACCTTGGGAGGGTTGAAGGTGTGAGAAAAAGACTGAACTGAATTGAACTGTTCATAACTAGTTTCAATGCAGTGCGGAGATATATTAGAGTAAACAGAGGAGGAGATTGCAGTCGACATACACGTAGAGAAAGCAGCCTCAACAACTGCCCTTGCTTTGGTTAGAGGAGGAGAGGGTGCTCCGATGGGTGCCTTTCCCTGCTTCTTTCTGGTCACCTTTGTGGCCACAGGTAATATGCATCAATGTGTGCCAAATTTGCTACCTCTTCCTCCCCTGAAGGGCTACCCTGAGCTTGTGCTTTGTTCTGCAATGTATCCTTGCCCCTATCTCCAACCCTTTCTGTATCTTTCCTTCTATCTCCGACCCTTTCCTTCTTGTTCAGCGGAAAGTATTTGTACAGGCGTCCCACCTTGTGGTAACGTCTGCATCAGAATGGGACACCTTCGTAGTTTAGGGTTTGCTTTCGGGAGAAGGTTTTCCACTGTAAGGTGATGTGCTCCTGAAGACCGCCTCGAGTATAGGTGAACGAGAATCCTGGCATATGCCATCATGCTTGAGGCCATATATGATCTGTCGTGATCGAGATAGATTCCTAGAGTGGTGCCTATGTGGTGGAATATATCCTCTGATTAGAATTGTAGGGGCAGTCCTGGTAGCCGAACTCATATAGGGCCGACCCCTATCTATTCTTTTTCGGGGTCAAAAAGAGGGTTCCATCGCCGGAGAAGAACTGGAGCATGCTCAAAATGCTAGAAGGACGATAGGATCCAGTTTGTGTGCTCAGCTCTGGCAAATCGCAGAGCAAACCATCCTCTAATAAAGGTTTGAATAGTTGGGAGGTCCGCCAGGTGCTGCCCCCATACCTCCTAGGTCCACATCTTAATCCTAGCCGTTGTGTAACTACGGCTGCGAATTCTTCCTACCAAAACCTAGTCTGCCGTGTCCATGGTGTCACCCCATTGAATGTCCTCCCCAAGTTTGAGGATGACGTCCTCGCTTCTGACCTTGGAGCACTTCCTTTTTTTCCCCTCTGCGTCGGTTCTTCAGGGTCCTCTGAATTATCCACTGGCTGGTTAGGGTTTAGGTCAGGGATTTCAGGGCGGGGATGTTCGGCCACTGGAATCGATTCCGAGAGAGGGGTACTGCCGCTTAGCTGCCCGATGGTGGCGCCTCAGGTTCGGAAGCTTGTGGGATTCCCTGGGCCGGGGTGTGGGTTCTTAGAGGGTTGGTTGAAGATTCACCAGGGTGGGATGAGAGGGGGGTTTTGAGAGCTAGCCGCCTCAGGATTAGGGTGGAGGCAGGCAGAAACGAAGGTGGTAGTTGAGGGTGATTGTGGCGGCGAGGGAGGAAATGGCCAGATCGGAGGGGGCTCTGAGAAAGTTACTGTGGAGCAGGAAGGTCCTGAGATGGATGGAAGACCTGCAATGGTGGCCGACAGGTCGCAATAGAAGGGAAGGAGTTCGTCCGTGGCGGAGCGAGAGGTTTGCCAGATATTGACATTCTCCAACGGGTCTTCCGAATAGTCTACTAGGTCAAGCTCCATACCTGTTCCAAGGTGCTCTCCGCCAGCTGCCTCCAGGACCATCATAACCGTTGCTATGGGGAGGGTATCAGGATTCGGTGGGAATGCAGTGAAACAGGGAGGAGACGGTAAACAATGCTGTTATGGAGTGCTCAGCGCGTAATGGGTGACAGAAACCGCCGTAGGAGATGCAGCGAGAGGAAGAAACGGACGTCTACAGCTAGCAGGTAGGTAGGTGAGTAGGGTGCAGTCTTGTTGGCCGTCAGTTGAAAAATCCCTAACCCTTTTCAGACAGCCTCTGCAGGCCATCGTCGTTCTCTGAGCCTTTCTTCTTGAAAGTTCATTTGTTTTTTTTTTTTAAATCTTTATTACACATGTTGGTCATTTAATCAATTATAAAGATAAAGTTAAGAACTATAGAAGATTATCTTTTAAGATAGACCTATTTGTCACTGGTAGAGCCATTGTTGCCAACATGCGTCCACAGCTTCGCCAAGGTTACCATTTTTGGAAGCCACTGTTATATAAATGAATGTATGTGTTCTATCGTGATTTATCGAAACCCTAGTCAAATAGAGAAATCCTACGGCAAAAATTACCCTAGAACACTCCACAGTCATTCATAGCCGAGTCAATCATTCCACTTTAGAGAAGTGGAATGATACTAAGGCTTTTTTCTGTGTTTCCTCTTAACTTAGCCGGATTCTTTGACTTTTGCCACTACCTTTCTGTCATGAAAACAGACCAAAACTTGTCCAATATACAGTAGAAATCCATGTTGAAGTGTTCCTACTAGGCTAAAATGGTCATAATGAGCAAGTCCAAAGCAAGGCTTATCACATGTCTTGATTGGATATGATTGGGCCTGCTACCCTATTCGCATCAGGCCTATACTATTGAATTTTTTCACTACCCTTGTGATTTTCATCACAAAGAGCTTTGGATGACTAGGGTTTTCACTTGGTTCCTTGGATTGTCGATGACATGGATGGTGGTGTGCTAGAATTTTGAAGGTGTTTTGCTTGGTATACTTGCTTATCATAGAGAGCTAAGTCACTTGGTTCGAATTGAAGTTCGAGTTCGACAACCTTGAAGTTCAACAAAAATTTAGTAGGAAAAAGTTTGGTGATAAAATTTGGCATTATGTTCAATGAGCTATAAAATTTGAAAATTATATATATATATATTATATATATATATTATAAGACAACACACACATACACACATGTATATGTATGGATGTATGCATATATACTTTCATCCATACATATACATTTGTGTGTGTATAATTAATACACTTTACATATATACAATACATCCACACACACACACACACACATATTCTAGATATGAAAATAACATGTCAATAGGAGCAAAATAGAAATAAAATAAAAAATTTAAATGAAAATAAAAATAAATTTGAAATTAAAATTAATAGGTAATAAAAAATACGTAATAATAAAATATAAAATATAAACATGATACGATTATAAAATACTAATACAAAATATAAACACAACTATAAACATTTAATAATATATGTATATTCCCTAATTTGAAAATTATACAATTTAAGGAGTAAAATACAAATAAAAATAGCAAGCCACCACTGTTGCCTTAACCCCGGGCTCTTAATGGTAAGTAATCTAGATGAAAACTATGGGCCATGGTGGTCGCCTTAACCTTGGGATCTTAATGGTAAATTGGTAGCCCATGGAATCAACATTGGGATTTTAGCCTTGATCGTCTTTATGTGTCACCTATGGACTCAATGTTTGAATTTTTTGCCTTCGAGAGTGATACTTCTTATTGTTTGCTTGAGGATTGAATTTTGAAGTTTGGAGTGTGCCATCGAGTGGAAGGAGAAGAAAGTCTACGTGATTGGTGTTTGCTTGAGGATTGGACTTTGAAATGTGCTATCGGGTGGAAGGAGGAGAGAGTCTACGTGATTGGTTCTTTTTTTATTTTTTTTAACCTTCCAGGATGAATTCCAACTCAAACTTCACTAATTTTGTGACAGATTAATTGGAGGTTGAATTCCATTTACGATTCGCTTTCAAGTTCACCAAACCTAAATGATTTGGTTTGAATTCTCTTGAAATTCGACGAATTTCAAGTTTCAACCTTTAAGTTTGTCGAATTTGATGACCTAGATAAGGAGATAACATCATGCTTGGTGATGTGATGTTCTAGTCTTCACTCCTTGTTAAATGATTGGATATGATGATACTTTCAAATTCACCAAACCGAAGTGATTTGGTTTGAATATAAACTTGAAGTTTGCCGAATTCAGAGACTTAGATAAAGAGATAGCATCGTGCTTGGTGATGTGATGTTCTAGTCTTCACTCCGTGTTAGATGATTGGAATGGATCTTTTGGTGGAACACCCTAGCACTTTTGGGCCAACCGAATATGGTATTGACATGTCGATTTGATTACCTTCATCATGGCATAAAGTACTTGGCATGCACTCACCTTTTTTACGTGTGGTTTGCTACTTGGATGGATGGGTGTGTGATTAGACCTCTTTTTCTCCATCACCCTAGCTGTTGAAAAATGTAACTAGGTACGGTCTTCATAATGACATGTGTAATTGTGATTTTATGTAATTGATGAAAAGAAGAAAAATAAAATTATTATTGTAATGCACGTCTCATGTGTTTCATGAGCAAGGAATTTTATTTTTAGTAATGGCTCCCATTGTGAGCCTTTAAGTTTTGTCATCTAGTCATAAAAGTCAAATTGAGTCAATGTCATGCATGAAGGACTCTTCTTGGGCATGTTACATTTTGTATGAGTCATTAAATAAGTATGAAAGCCCTACAAGACAAGCACAAGACCTCTCCTTCAAGTTGGCTTCAAAATAGAATAAATGATCTCCTCCAAATGACACGTCAGCTCACCCTCCAATAAGTCGGCTTATTTTGATGAGGAAACAACTATAAATAGGGCAACTCAACATCATTTCAAGATCATATTTTCGGTCAAGCAGTTCTGAAATCTAGGTGTGAAATCACCTAGAAGGAAGCCTAATCATCAGTGAAGGAAGAAGGAAGTAGAGTCATCAGTGAAGGAAGAAAGAAGTAGAGTGAAGTTCTTAGCTTTATTTTTGGGTCTGTTTTGGGCGGTTTTGCTGTCACACGTGCGAAGAAGAAGGAGATCATCTGTTGTAGTAAGGCCGAGTTCCAAGGTAACTGAATTGGGATAAGTTCAAGTCATAAGGGAGGCTGAAACAAGCTAGAAGAAGACCCTATCCAAAGCGAAGAAAGTTAAGGCATAAGATAAGGTCTTGTTGATGAGCTAGGTTTTATGAATTAGGATTGCAGACATAATTCAAGGAGGCGGAAGATTTGAAGCAGAAGGAGGTCGAAGTGGAAGAAGAGTCGAGAAAAGGGAAGGAGCAGAAGGATGACTGTCATTGTCTAAGGATCTCATCAAGGGAACTTGTGTCTCGGTTTTGGAGTAGCAAATAGGTCAAGGGTCTTATTCTTGGTATTTGTCAATTGGAATCTTTATAATACGAAGAATTTTTTCGGGTTTTCCTCTTAAGTGGGAGAGGTTTTTGCCCTGGCGGATAGCTTATATTTTGTCTCTTGTCTCTTTATGGTTTATGCATTAGTAGCTGTTTGATGAAGAATAACACTATAATAACATAAGTAAAAAAAGATCCTAATCTAAGAAGTAAAAAACATTCACAAGCAGTTACTAATAGAAGAGAAATCACTTAACTTTTGCCTTAGATTTCTCAACACTAGCTATCATGGAAGACATTCACACATGGATGGGTTACTTGTAGCATGGAGCATGGCATTACTTTGAGCGCTTCCCTTCTTAGGTCCACATTTGGAAGCATATGCACTTTCATGATTCATCATTACTTCATGCATATTTTGATGAGGTTGTCCTTCTCCTTGTTGAGTTGGTTGGATTCTTGGTGACTTGGCACATGATTCATGGCTTATTTGGTTCATCCTTCCTTGGATCTATCACCTTGCACATCCCCTAAATTTATTGATCCACTTATGCCATCTTGGAGGATTACTTACACATCATGTTGAGGATGCCCACCTTCAAAGAGTCATTTGTCTACTTGAGAAGGTTGATTGTATCTATGCTTATTCATAATGTTGGAATATTATTGATTGTGGTTGTTGGTTACTTCACTCATTGATGGAGCACTCCACCTTTGGAGGTTACCTGACAAAATTTCTCTTCCTTGTTAATGGAATGTTTCACCCTAAGAGAAGTGTTTTGCACATATATGGAGGCATATTCTCTTCTTTCATGGAGATGTTTGAGTATTATGGATATTCCACATATTGAGCTCTCGTACCATGGATTCATTTGCTTGATCTAAGGAGGATGTCCATTGTTGATCATATTTCATGCCATTATTGGGGGACATACCCCTTGGAGACCTCACACATCGTATCTTAGAGGGTATTAACTTGATGAGGAGGATGATGTTCACTTTAGAGGTTACATCACACATATTCTCATGCTTATTGATGGGATGTCTCACTTTGGGAGGTGGTTCCATGGTCCAAACTCCAAACCCTCATTTTAGGGTGACGTCTACCCTTTTGGGGACTTATTACACATATGTTCATGCTAGTATAGAGGATGTTCACCTTAGAGGAACTTTATTTGCATACTTACATTTGTTGGAGGATGTTTCCTCAAGGGGTCACACACACCATTTTATGAGGTCTTCTATTTGGTTCTTGCATACTATGGGGAGGATGTTTCACCTTGGAGATCTACATATCTACTTTGGAGGAGATCTAGGAAGTTTCAAACCCTAGATCTAGGGGTTTCTTGCCTACTTTGAGGAGCTGGTTGTGAATTTATCCACTTGAAAGTCTTTGGAGGCTAGATGTTGCACTTTTGACACATCTTCTTCCTTTTTTGATGGAGTTGTCCCACTCTCTTCGGTCTATTTTGGTTGGAGGATTGTTCATTTAGCTTGACCACTTTATTATTTTATGTAGTGTTGATTGTTTGGTTGGAGGAAATATTTCTTTACTTCATTTTGTCCTAGATCTAGGGTTTTCACCCTTGATATTGCCATTTTATTGTAAGGAAGTTGAGCTAAACTTTGTATAAAGAGTAGCCCTTTGTCATTTGTACTCATGGTTGGAATTTTGGAGCTATCCCTCCTTGGAGCTTAGTGGACACTTTTGTTGGAGCATATGTGATACATAAGGGTTCTATCTCTTTTGAGTGCATGAATATTTTGGTGCCTGAATCTTGAAGTGGTGTAGTATCCTCTACATAGGCAAGGATAACAACTTGATCCATTGAATGTTAAACACTACCACTTGGAAACAATTGAGTTTGGTAAAACCTCTCCTTTTTTGTTATGTTAAATAAATGATAATTGATAGTTTTCTTTTATATATCTTCTAAGAATTCCAACAAGATTATTGAATCTCTAGGGTAAAGTTGAGTTGCCTAGTTGAAGGAGGATTCTTTGAACCCCTTGTATATATTCTGCATTAATCCCAACAAGCTTAGAGTTTTGAGTGTTCTAGCCTTATTTCCATTGCCAACACATAAAAAAATTGTGTTGCACTGGTTTTTCGGGATGAGGGAATGACGGGACCGGGGGAGGGGGGGTGTCCCTAAGATGGCTAGAGTACACCCCCAAAATTTTAGGGACAAATATATATATATATATATATATATATATATATATATAAAATTTAGAGCTCACTATTAACATTTGTGGTTACTAGAGCAAGCTATACTAGATAATATTATGCACAACCCCTACACTTGTCAATTCTGACAAAATTTTGAGCAATTTAAACAAGGGCTAAGGGACACTCCACAAAGTGCAGTTTAGCTTCAGGGAACTTAAGTGTATCTATTTTCAATTTCCTATAAGGTCCATTAAGGCCCAAGGGTCTATGAGACAGTGAACTGTCTTTGTTTGTAGCAAATTTTCTTTCTCATATTTCTTGTTAATGATGATTTTGTTAAAACGTAAAACACATTTCCTTTTCATTAGATTTTGCAGATTTTTACTGCTGTGTTGAAAATGACTATAAAATAATTTGGTTCTGTAAAGAGATTAAATTAATATTTTAGATTTTTTTTTGTAAGCTTGGCATGACTACATCTTCATCATGTCCAATATATCACCTCGATCGGGGTGGGGAATTGAACCGATGACTTCACATCAAGGAGTGTCTTAACAAAGCACCTGATGACCGTCTATCCAAGATCCTGTGGAAAAACTAATATTTTAGGTTAAGAAGGTGATTGAATACAGTGCTCCACGGGGACTTAACCCCCTCCCTAGGGGTCTAATTTCCTAGCTCCCCCGCGCTCTGGGGACTTGGGGACGAGAAGGGGTCATTTCCCCACGCTCCCAAAAAACAGGGTACACAGGGGGACATGCCAGGGGGTCGTTTCCTTGTGTTGAGGGGTCGTTTATGAAAGGGGGTTGTGAGGGGTGTGGGGGTTGAGGGGGATCGGGGGACGGGGGGGGTCGAGGGGCCCGATTTTTTAAAATAAACTTTTGTTTCTAATTAAAATTTAACATTAGTTTTAATACTTTAGGGTTTCAATTCGTTTTTTAATAAATTTAATTCATTATTTGCCATGGCCCCTCACTCCATTCACAAGACGTTCCTAGTTCCTTTGCAACAGAGAGGAATTGGTCCACATATAGCTTCATCCACTCTATCAAGAGGAACAAGATTACCTCTAAAAGAGCGGAGAAGTTAGTTGCTGTGCACAGTGCTCGACGTCTTGAGCATAGGAAGACACCTGAGTATTTGAAGGGACCAGCAACACGATGGCATGTTGATCCAGAGGATGATGCACAGGTAGATATGGAGGAGAGACTTGATGAGAGACAGATGGGGTTGGTTGGTGTGCCACTTAGCATGTTTGAGAATGCTAGTGATTTAGATTCAGATGGTGATATGGTTGATCCTGATTTATTCATGCAACAGCTGGATGAGAGACTAGCGAAGCATTACCTTGAGGTTTGAGCAAAATTATGCTCATTTATCTTTTGATATGTTGATGTTCTTATGTTATTCTGACTCTATAAAATTTTGACTCTTGATGTATCAGACTTGACTTTAGTCTTTTATAATTCTATAAAATTTTGATTCTTGATGTATGATGTATCAGACTTGACTTTTATAATTTTATGTCAATATTCATTGTTCAGTATTCAATGTTCATAGTAGGAAGTGGAACTTCAATATGGTTTAAACTTTAATCATAATGTATGATGTATGATTATAAATTAGAATTTTTAAATTTATGTGATATTAGATAATGATATTCATATCAATGATCATGCTTTGCAGCTTTTCAATTCAAACCCAATTGTCATAGTGGACTCAATTTATAAATTATATTTTATATTTATAAGTTTTTAAGAACCTGACGTTCCCCCACGTTTCCTAAAAATTGGCGGGGAGCTTTTGCATAGGCCACTCCCGCGTATCCTTGCTCCCTCGCCCCCTCGTCTCAGAACCTTGGTGGAACATTGATTGCATATGAATTTACTCAATCATTTATTGCCCAATCCACGTCACTACCATCTGATTATTTTCTTGGAAACCCATGTACAATATGTAAAAGCTAAATGATGTGAAAAATGAGAAGAACAAGAGCAGTAATCATAAGGGTCAGTCCTTGGAAATGTTATATTTCATGTTTTCTTGACATGGGATGTTTTGCTTCTGGGAATTTTGTCACTAAAAATTGAAACCCATCATACAAAACCCATGTGTTGAGCTGCAACATGTATAACAGATTTAGAATCTGCAATCCAAAAATAATGGATGGGAAAATTGATCATTGGCCAATCATCAATGCTCACAATTATCAAAACTGAAGATATATGCCCAGATTATCCTTAAAATTTACCTAGAAAATCCTTGAAATATGTCCAGAACATCCCTGGAATATGTCTGGAACGTCCCTGAAATCTGCTGTCCCCAAGTCCCCAATGACGTCTTTAGCAGTTTGGGGATGTTTCCTAACGGTCCACAATGCGGAAACAAAGGCTTTTTTTTTGGGAGCGGGGGGTGGTGGGGGGAGGTAGGGAGATTGGTCCCTGTGTAACATAGTAAAAAAAAAACTCTCTTAGATATCCCCTTGACTCCACTGCCCTTGTTGGATTGGCACTAATCTCTTCTTCCTTCCATCACCCTTTTTAATTTTTTTAAAACCCTAAAAAAATATTGTTTTACTAAAGCTGCTCCCATTGAAGTTGGTGTAATTTCTTCTACATAGGCAAGGATAGTGACTTGATCCATTGAATGGTAAAATCGTCCATTTGGAAAGTGTTAAGTGTGGTAAAACCTTTCTTCCATTTTGTTATCTTAGTCATTGATGGTTTGCTTTATATATCTTCTAAGAATTCTAACATGCTTATTGATTTCAATTTCTAGGGTAAAGTTGAGTTGCCTATTTGAAGGAGGATTCTTTTTATCCCTTAGTTGTAGAATTTCTACATTGTTTCCAACAAGCTTAGAGTGGAAATTATTGATTATTCTAGCATTATTTCTATTGCCAACACATACCAAAACTCTCTTAGATGTCTCCTTGACCCCATTGGTCTTGTTGGATTGGTAGTAATCTCTATTTCCTTGAATCCTTGCATCACTCTTTTTATTTCTTTAAAAGCCCCAAAAACTATTGTTTTACTATTGCTGCTCCCATATCACCTTCTGTCTCATTGCTTAGCTTTAGTAATCCTACTAGGGATACACCCCTTGAGTTAGAGGAGAGCTTACCTAAAGTGAAGACCACTTGAGCTGGAGGTGAGCTGGCCTAAAGTGAAGAGGATAGGTTACTTAGGTAATACCGTGATAGTGTTGATGATCATAGTAGTTCCCTCTTAGGTTGTACATTGTGGATTAGGGCTTTTATTATCAAGTACAAGTTGGGAGGTAACAGGGCCAATAACTGATAATGAAGGTTGGGTGATGAAAATGAGTCAACAGCCAGAAGGTGTCAGTGAAATTGTGAATGCATTTGATGCAGTGGGGAACAACACAAAAGCAACCACCAAATACACGGCAATTAATTCTACTGCATCAGATTTTTTCTTCTATTCAGTGCTTGTATGAATGAAGTTTCATCCTTTGCTCATCAAACTATCAATCAGATTGATATTGCTATTCCTTGCATGTTTCTTTGAGGTTATTGAGATCAATTTTTATATACATATTTAGTGCATGTGCATGTTATGTGGTTGGTTGAACAAAACAGGGTTTTGTGAATGAAGTGCAATGGTGATTTATAGATCGTCCTTACACAATGACATACCATGCAAAACCAAATTATGGATGTTGAGTTGCAAAAATGGCATTTGCTAGACATTGTGTTGCATTAGTAGCAGTTGCTTCACTCAAGAGATGACAAGGCCTGGTGCTTTGGTAGTTACGTCTTTTATTGTGATTGGCATGTTGTATAAGATTCTGGGTTAGCATGCATCTACAAACCAACCTCTACCAGGCGCCAAAACCATTGCACTGCTCATGTTTGCACCAATCTTTGGGTTAAAATTGGCAACTAGGGCCAAACTCCATGTGGGTCATCTTATTTATGGCCGCTGATAATTTTCTTGGATCCGTCTCGTCAAGAGGTTTAGGATTGATCTAAAGATCATCCGATTCCGATAAGTATTCATGGAGATATGAATTTATTTGTGTTATGGGACAATTCGTCAAGGTTGGCCAGCAATCAAATTGCCCCCTCTCATCCTCAATGTAGCACTATAAATAAAGGTGACTTTCAAGTCATTTCACACACCTCTTGTGATCTCTTCCTCTCCACTTGTCTTTGGGTTTTGGTGGGAGGAGAGATCTCAAGATGATATGCTGCCCTAGAATAAGCCCTAGACCCTAACACAGTCATGGAGGAGACAACTTCTTATACGCTGTCAAGGAGAAGCCCTAGACGTGGAGCAAAAAAGGTTTTCTAAGGAGACCTACGCTGCCCTAAATTACAGTCCATCAAGCTAGCCTTAACGCTGGTATGGAGAAGCCACTTGTTGCCCTAATACGCCATCTAATATGCAGCAACAAGAGACACCTAAAACGCAGTCATGAACACAGCTAAATGGAGATCCCCAAAAGCCCTAACCGCAGTCCTACAACACAGCTCTAACGCTGCCCTAAATGCGGTCATGGAATTATAGCAAGGATTGGGCAAAAACGCAGGTCTATGACTAACATCTAGACGCTGATTTAGGAGGGTCATATTATGCCCTAGCCGCAGCAAAAAGAAACAATGTGAGGATAGTGTGGTGGGCCTAGATTAGAGGCCAAGTTGCCGTGGGGATGCGGGTGGGTTTGAGGGCTGTTTAAGGGTGCAAACAGGCCCAAGAACAGGGTTGTCTCAAAGGAACAAGGAGCTGGAGATTAGGCCGAGTTAAGGAGGCCGTGTAGGAGCTGTGTGTAGGGCTGTTAGGCCAAGTATCTACAGGAGCCTAATCAAGGTTGTTTGGACGACAATCAAGTTACATTGGCATTGCTAAGTGCTAGGCCGCAGGCCATAGCACCACAGCAAGCAACCTTGGTATCTTAGGATGAACATTGCAATGTATAGTACAACAGTGTGAAAGATACAACTCTGTGAGACTCAGTGAAGGTGCAACATGAGGGACAGTAAGCATGTAATGGGACAACAAGCTTATACATAGGACAACTGCAGTGACAGTAAGATAGCTGCAAGTAGGACAACTGCAAGTAGGACATCAAGCTTATACATAGGACAGCTGCAATGACACTAGGACAGCTGCAAGTTTGATGACACATGGGACAGCTGCAAGCATGAAGAATCATGGACAACAGCAGCATGGTAAAGCATGGCCAACAGCAAGTACAGTGCAACAAGTACTTTGGGACAACAGTAAGAATGGTGCAGCAGTGGCACTATTTACAACAGTGCTAAACACTGGGACAACAACAGTATGAGGTCTAGCATTGTGATGATGGGTGCAGCATGGTGGAGCACGGTGAGGTGCAACATAATGATGAGATGCAACAAATTGATAGGTGAAGGAGTCACCTTAGAGAATCAGTTGAAGCAGCATGGCTTCAACTGATCTCATGTATCATCTTTTTAGAGATGATCTTCTAGATAAGTCAAATTGTTGACTTCTGATGTAAATGTACATCTCTCTCTCTCTGCTGAACTATTGAAGAACATATAAGAAGAATTGATCAAGGGTTTCCCCACATTGGGGTTTGTCCCTGGATAGCGCCACATCTTGTGTCCTCTTGTCTTGGCTTGCCTTCTGCAATTTATATTTATGTTCGATCTGCAGTTTACTTTAATGCTGATCTGATTGCTAATCTGGAAAAGATATTGAGCTAACTGTGAAAATTGAAATAAATTGCTCTAGCATAGAACATACCTAAAATTAACAATTTGGCATTTTGATGGCTTTGTTTTTGAATAATGTTGGAGGTGCTTGGATAATGTAAGGTTTATAAAAATGTTGCTCTTAGTGGAAAAGGTATAAACGCTTAAAGACATTAGTTATTGCTGGACCTCTCCTTTCGTGAGTAATAAAGGTCCAAGATGGTTCTCGTAAAATGCTAGTCACTATTGATGGCATGAATAATATAATGGCTAGATTTATGGCAACCTTGAGAAAAGGTCACAAGTATTAAACCCAATTCCATGTCAAACTTATGTGTTGGTTGGCAGGGTAGGATCATATTTTGTCATAACTTCAAGGTTGATTGTAAAGGGGTATGATTCTAAAAGTGAGCTTAAAGAAGCTCTTGCAGGTGCTCTATCAAATTCCATTTGTTTTTTAGGAAGTGACAGTGAAGATAGTAGTAGTTTAGTAAACTAAGCCAGCAATTGGTGGGAAAAGTTAGCAAAGAAGATGAGAGGCAAGCTATGATTCCTATTCTAGTTTTCAATTTTTTTTTGGCAAGAGTTCATTCAAAGTCAAAACGTGGGTAGAGAATTGAATCGCTGAGAACCTTTATGTTAAGAAATGTAACTAGTTTCGGTCTTCATAATTGTTGCACTGATTTCAATATATATCCTATGTAACAAACAAGAAAAAAAAGAAAGAAAAATTATTATTATTAAATTATGGGTTTCATGCTCATTATTGATGGTCTTCTAGGTAAAAGCATGTTCTTCGTGCTTCTAGGGTTTGTTAGGTCTTAGGATTTATTGTCATGAGTCAATAGAGTCAACGTCATGTTTATAAGACCCTTTTGGGAAATTTGCAATTGTAAAAATAATTTTTTTTGAGTCTAGAAAGTCTTGGAATCTCCAAGAGTACAAGGCAGCCCTGGGATCCTCAAGTCAGCCCGTTGTCGCACAGAATGTCTAGGCACCGTGACAATGGCTTAGATCGGGGGCTGTCACCTTGATCCCCATTCTCTCCTTTTAAGTTGTCTCCCAACAACAAGCTAAGGGGGGGAGACCCTATGGAAACGGAATGAAGGAGAACTAGTTGGGAACCAACCAGTTTGGGAGACATAGTCAAGCGATCAAGTACTTGTTTTATATTTAGCAAGACTTATAGGATTCGATTGATTTAAATGATTGATACTAGTGCCTTATGGAGTCAACTATTGTGCTATGAAATTTAGGACCAAGTAATTGATGAACAACTGCTTCTTGGATGAATAACTATCTTATATGAAATGCAAAATCTTGTATAATTTTAGTTAAATGCCTATCTAAGTTTAAACCCTTCAATCCTTTCTATATTGAGCTTGATTTCGTAGTAAGTGGCAGAGAGAAGATAAGGTGAAGCACACTAGGTGTGATTAACGATACCTCTTCTGAAAATCTAACATACTCGGTAGCCTCCAGCATTACAGAGCGCTGTGGCTCTGACGACTGCAAGGTCACCGTTTTAAGTACTATTAAAAGCAGGTTTCTCAAACAAAGATGGATGGGTACCTATTTTTCTATCGACCAAAATTATGCTTGGAAGGAAATTTTAATTATGCAAGGCTAACCTAATATACAAATGCATGAGACGATTAGAAGATGGAGTAAGGTGAAGCTAGATTCAAGGATTTAAAGCGTTTATGCCACGATTATTTATGAGTTATATGCCAAGGCCTTAATCGCCAAAATATTCACTTCACAAGACAGTAGTCAAGCAACCAAGTACTTGTTTTATATTTAGCAAGACTTATAGGATTCGATTGATTTAAATGACTGATACTAGTGCCTTATGGAGTCAACTATTGTGCTATGAAATTTAGGGCCAAGTAATCGACGAACAACTGTTGCTTGGATGAATAACTATCTTATATGAAATGCAAAATCTTGGTTAATTTTAGTTAAATGCCTATCTAAGTTTAAACCCTTCAATCCTTTCTATATTGAGCCTGATTTCGTAGTAAGTGGCAGAGTGAAGATAAGGTGAAGCACACTAGGTGTGATTAACGATACCTCTCTTGAAAATCTAATATACTCGGTAGCCTCCGGCACTGCAGAGAGCTGTGGCTTTGACGACTGCAAGGTCACCGTTTTAAATACTATTAAAAGCAGGTTTTTCAAGCAAAGATGGATGGGTACCTATTTTTCTATCGACCAAAATTATGCTTGGAAGTAAATTTTAATTATGCAAGGCTAACCTAATATGCAAATGCATGAGACGATTAGAAGATGGAGTAAGGTGAAGCTAGATTCAAGGATTTAAAGCGTTTATGCCACGATTATTTATGAGTTATATGCCAAGGCCTTAATTGCCAAAATATTCACTTCACAAGACAGTAGTCAAGTGACCAAGTACTTGTTTTATATTTAGCAAGACTTATAGGATTCGATTGATTTAAATGACTGATACTAGTGCCTTATGGAGTCAACTATCGTGCTATGAAATTTAGGACCAAGTAATTGATGAACAACTGTTGCTTGGATGAATAACTATCTTAAATGAAATGCAAAATCTTGGTTAATTTTAGTTAAATGCCTATCTAAGTTTAAACCCTTCAATTCTTTCTATATTGAGCTTGATTTCGTAGTAAGTGGCAGAGAGAAGATAAGGTGAAGCACACTAGGTGTGATTAACGATACCTCTCTTGAAAATCTAACATGCTTGGTAGCCTCCAGCACTGCAGAGAGCTATGGCTCTGACGACTACAAGGTCACCGTTTTAAGTACTATTAAAAGCAAGCTTCTCAAGCAAAGATGGATGGGTGCCTATTTTTCTATCGACCAAAATTATGCTTGGAAGTAAATTTTAATTATGCAAGGCTAACCTAATATGCAAATGCATGAGACGATTAGAAGATGGAGCAAGGTGAAGCTAGATTCAAGGATTTAAAGCGTTTATGCCACGATTTATTTATGAGTTATATGCCAAGGCCTTAATCGCCAAAATATTCACTTCACAAGACAGCGACTGAAAGATAAACCACTTAAAATATTCAGCTCATCAATGTCGCAGTTTAACGGCCAATATGAAATTAAATCACAAGCTTATCACTTCAGTTCATCTAGATTCAATGCAATTATAGCTCAAGGAGAACAAAAACTTCGTCACAATTTTTTCGATATAACCCTCAAGATAATTCCAATTATATAGATGCTTGAAATACTCAATTTAGGAAACGAAAGATATGCAATGTTCCACAATTCCACGAAAGAGTACTTAACAATTACTTGAAAAATTCTCAAAAATTAAATATGCAAGAAATATCCAATAGTTAAAATATAATCCTAGTGATCATGAAGCTTAATATGCAAAAGACACAAGCACTTAACTTTCGAGAATCAATTACCATGAAATAACCATGAAATTCAAATGCTAAACACTTCAAGCAATTCTGGAAAAATAATTTTCTTAAGTGACCCAAATCCATAAAAATTTCTTGTTTTCCTATAGTCAAACTTTAGAGATAATTTAAAAAAATTTAAATGTGCCTTGACTATAGAAGAATTTTAAAATTTTACCACAAAAATTTCCCCTTTTAAAAATTTAAAGTCCCAAACCTTTAACACAACCTCAAAAAGGAACCTTAGATTTAAAAAATTTATATTATTCCTTTGGAAAATTTATTGTGATAAAGTTTATGAATGGAGAGTAAAATTTTAATGCGGCAAATGCAAGAATCAAAAGGCTTAATGAAATTTTTAATGGGCCAAAGGCTACATAAAAATTTAATTTGAAATGTTGAAGCCTTAAATTTTTTCTTTTAGATTTAATTCTTTTTAAACGTCAAAAGCCACAGTAAAAAATGAAAAGGGAAATTTTATATCTTTCTTCTTAAATCCCAAAAAAATCAAAATCAAAATGAAAAAACGAGTGCATTAAAAAAGAAAAACAAGGTTGAGGGGCGAAAAGCGGAAGAGAGAAGCCGAGGAGGAGGGAGCTCGGGCAATCGACAGGGGTTTGCAGGCAACGAAAAAGGGGATCGAAGCACAAGGATGGAACACGGACATGCAGGGAGGAGCTTGAGGAATGTGACACAGAGGAATGAAGCAACAACGAGCAAGTTTGATTGCAAGTTGAGCAAAGGACACAACAGGGAAAAGCGCTGCGACACAAGGATGAAGAGGACGCAAAATGGAAGAGCCAAGGGTTGTGTGAGAAGGAGCATGAGGGAGAAAAAAACGCAGGAAATGGGATGATAACTGTGAGGAGGAGTTAATGCAACCAGAAAGGAAAGGAGAAGAAAGAATGCGGGAGCGAGAGGAAAGAGAATGCGGAAAAGGAGAAAGGATGACGACAAGGAGTAGGAATGGCAACAGGTTTGCAGAGGAAAGGGAAAACAAAAATCGTGAGGGAGGAGGATGAAACGCAACAGGGAGAGGGCTGCGATTTGGCAGAGAGGAGCAAAAAAAATGCAGCAGAAAAGAGGACTGATTTTTGAAGGATTTCAAAGCAGCGAATGGTAGCCCAAGAACCTTAAAAAATTTCCTAGAAATTCCTTTTTTTTAAACTGATATACTTCTGCTTCATTTGAAACCCTTTTAATTTTTTTTATTTGAATAATCTTCCCTGCTAATTTTTGTTGAGGCCAGAGCTTGCCCTCCAGGGTTTACATCTGGCTCCAAATTAATTTTTCTTTCAGATCTCCATCTACAAAATAGGAAAAAAAACCCAGATCCTGATATATACAAAAGATAAATAAAAACCCCAATACCCAAATAAAAAATCTTAGATCTATACAAAATATCTACAGATCTATGCATAAGAGTTGCGGATCTGTTAGATCTGAGGAGTGCGAGTCCAACTCCACTCCCAAATCTTAAGATCTAAGGTTCTTACTAGCCAGATCTATCATTTTTTCCACAATTTTTTTATTTTATTTTTAGAGAGGTACTAGCCCAAAAACATCATGCGTAAAAAATTAATCGTTAGATAATTCCCGAAGCTTATATGAGGTAGGCTCTTCAAAAAATATGTGTTGAGAGTTGGCTAGTCCAACCGAGGACTATCCCCAGACACTCAATTAAAACCTAAGAGATCTTCTGCAAACACTAGATCAACCATCAAACCAAGAAGAGAAATAGAATAACAATAAAATTATGAAGAAATAGAGATACTTGCAAATTCAATCAAAATTAAAAATGTTATCCTAGATCCAACAAAATGAATAAGTTACCTGTACTCAAATTATTCTAAGAGAGTTATTGATTGATAGTTTTCACATAATATTAAGCAGAAATTAAACAATGTTACCATAGATTCATGAAGAGGAACACCACCGCAAGTTGAAACTCCAAAGACTTTTGCAATGTTACCATAGATTCATGAAGAGGAACACCACCGCAAGTTGAAACTCCAAAGACTTTTGCATTTATTCCCAAAAATAGACAAGAGAGCTTGAGAGCTTAGTACACGATTCAAAGATCGGAAGAAAAATAGACTGACACCGACCTCTAATTTATAGATAAATTCTCCAATGGATAGTTCGCTTGATCCCGTTAAAGTAATCTCGACCGTTGAAAAATATTTGATTATATTTTAATCTCGTCTGTTGAAATTATTTATTTTTTGAAGAATTTTGAATTTTTCATTTAATTCCATTTTAATTAACTCAAAAATAATAATTTTGAGTTAATTACCTCAGCAAATTGACTTTCACTTAACTACCGAAGTCCAAGGGTCCAAGATTTCTTAAATTTTCAATATTCCCTTGGTCCGGGACCTTTATATATATATTTTTTAAGATCTACGAATTTTTCCTTTGGAGAATTTAAATTTACCTAGGGCATAAAATTAATTAAATTTTTGACATAGGATTTTTAATTTAATTTGTCCAGAAAATTTAATTAATTGACTTGTGAGGGGATTAATTATTTTTCTAACTCTCTAATACTTAGCCATGGTGTCTAATTACGAGGGACCTTGCACTAAATCAAGATTTTACATTTTAATACATGAAGGGGGAAAACCCATTCATGATAGACCCTCAAAAAATACCCATTTCTGTGACACAAAATATAATCCAGTAGACCAAGTGACTTGTAAAATAATCTAGCTAGTTAGCTAGGATTATTCCCAAATCACTTTTACATAGACTCTATCTAAAGCACTAGGACTCGCCTAAGATCTTAGCGACAAAATCCACTCTAGCTTTGGTTGTTACATATAGATGCAGTCACATTGAGATTATTTACATTTTACATATGCAAAATGGGCTGACATATTCATAAAATTGCCAGTTGATGATGAAGTCTGAATGGCACGGACACTCGAACATGATGAATCCCTTTTGCGAAAAAAGGGGTGTACTACTACGGGGTCGTTGGCATAGAGTGGCCAACATGACCTAAAGGAGGGAATTCGACCCCTTGAGAAGGTCACAATAGGAAGCAGTTCAACTTCATTTGGACATACTCACTCACAAGTTTGATCTATCAAGGAAAGAGTTCAATCTGTAGTTGGGAAGCTGGGATAAGAAGAGCGAAACTCTAGGAGAAGCTGGGAGGATGAAATTTGTTGTTTCCAGGCTCCATCTCTCTCACACGTGCGGAGAAGCTAGGGTTTCTGTAGCTAGAAAGAGGTTGAAGTTGTAGGTCCAAATTGTTGGGCCGCAAAATTGTAGGAACAAGTTGTTGGATAGAGCGAAATCCTTCTCTTGACCTAGTTGACCTTCGGGAACGCTGTTTTGCCCGAGGAAGGCTTGTCTCAAAAGTAAGATAGATTATGAGCTGTGCCATATATGAGCAAAGTCTTGAAAATCTATTTTTAGGACTCTGCTCATATATGGCACAACTCAAGCAGACAGGTAGTCCAAAGGCTTATATTTAAGAGTTTTAGAGGTTGGGGTTCATGGTCACAGAGATCTCAGAGGCTAGATTGGTGAGACTATTTGTAGAGGGATTGGTAGAACCTCTACGTGGATGGGTCAAAGGCTTTGAACCCACCACTCTTCATGCGACAATCAACAAAACCAGGGACTTTCAGGGTGCTGCCTCTAAAAGTAAATTCACTCCAAAACCTTCTTTCCCATAGAAAGGTAAAGAAGTAAAGCCCTATCAGAAGGAGTGGACCAAAAAATCGAAGATGGATGAGGAGACCTGGAAGGAGCTTAGAAAGAAGAAAATTTGTTTCAGCTGCCAGGAACCATGGGCACCAGGGCACAAGTGTGATGGTAATGACAAGGTGGGTAAGGCTCACTATATTGAGATGTACTCAAAGAGTGACAGTGATGATGGGGATGAGGAGCCAATACAGGGACAAATGCACCAAATAGTTGGAGGCGAGTCATAACATGCAGAGGGCAAAGCTCCTACTATTGCCTCTATGTCAGGGTTCCCTAGATGTCACACTTTCATCTCTCACACAGCCAACTTTAACGAGGGAACTTGACCAAGATATATTCTTAGGAACTCGGCCCCAACGAAGACAAATCTCGACCCAAAAAAGAGAGCAGAGTGAGTCAGCCTTTAGGAGCATAGAAACTCATGCCTCCAACTCCAGAACTTGTTCTGCCCTTGTATAGAGGATTTGACCAACAAAAATATGAGGAAATCTTGTCCTTCTCTAGCTGTAGGAATGTTCTCAGATTTGGCATGAGTTTGCTCCCTGAAAGATGAAGAAAGATGAACAAAATTAGATATTCAACCGATAACACCTCTTTCAGTACAAATCGTTTAATAATCCTTCTTCTCCTTAAATTCCAATGGTGAGATCTATATGATCTCTCCTAAAACCAATTAGAGTGTCTAGTTTCAACACTGAAACCAATTATGGCAGCTAGGGTTTCCAAACCCTAAGCTCCTCCTCAAGAAAACTTTCCAAGAGCTTTTTTCTGCAAAAACTCAAATGCACACATGAGGAGAGTCTCCTCATTTTCCTTCTTTTATAAACTTATGGCTACGTTTGCCACCATTTTACCATTTTAACTTTATAAAGTCACTTTATAATATTTCTCTTTATAAAGTTAAGGTGGCTTGTCACTTGCCTAGGAAATATCCCCTCTTTACCCCTCAGACTTTAATAATGTTTCCTTAGGCAAATTAAGTCCCCCTTATTAAATATTTTCCTGCTTTAGCCTATGGGAACCACATTAGGCTAGCGTACTCTGTCATAAGCTTCCTAAGTGGTTGGGGACATTACACCCCATGAGTGACCCCACATCATTGAGGAATCCATGCACATCCTAACCCCTTGTGGGCAATGAAATACCTCACCTTAAGGGAGTAATAACTAATTATATTATACACAACATGCTCTCAACTCCTGCAGTCTTGAGCAGTAATACAAAAGAAAAGGCAAAAGGTAAATGAAGAAGGGTGGAAAAACAAAGGCTGGGTTAATTCATGTATCCATGATTGCTCCCTCCTACATCTGTACACCTAAATATGTGGACATCTCTCATAATTACCATCTTACGCATGGCATTTGGCTTTGAGACCCCTATGTCCCTATCCATTTCATCATTATTCACATGACCCCTATCAATTGAAGGATGTACCTTGGACCTATTTGTCCCATTAGGGGCTGAAAACACCTAATAGGGTTGTTTATTAGCCACTCCTACTTAGGGAGGTAACACTATTACAAGCTTAAAGCCCCAAATTTGGAAGAGAAGCCCATTATGAAGTCTCAATGTGCCTTTGATTAACAAGCTTAGTTCACTTAGATGCACTAATGAATTATTGTACTTAATGGTGAGGAAGCGCATTTGGATCTTATATTTAATTGACATGTGGCTTCATCATGGGTTGGGCAACTTAACTATGGCCCAAGCCCACCAAAGGATCATTTTGACACCCCTAGGGGATGCGTTGAGAGCCATGGGACTCCATCATGTGTCAGAGCATCATTTCATGCCATGGGCACCTTCAACAGTTTGTTCATTGCCTCACATTATTTGCGAGATGATGCACTTGGACCGACATGCCTCGACCAACTTAGCATGGTTATGGTAGCTGATCCAAGGGCCAAAGGAGGTTTGTCTCACCTTAGAGACTTGGTAGTGTTGAATGGTTTTGTCATTGATGCCAAAATTAGTTAATGAATGCTCTTATATTTGTCTGGATTGCATCAAGTTGGAAGCTCCATTGAAGGATGGTTGGAAATCCTAGCTCTAGGGTTTGGATTCCCTAGACGATGGAAATACTCCACACTTGTTGGAGGTTTCTGAAGAAGTAGATCACTGAATTTGCCTTGGAAATCCTCATCATTGGATTCTCCTCGTCAAGCTGATTCTAGTGGTATGTGGCATGTCATGAGAGGCCTCACAATTTGTGAGTTATGCCATATTGAACAAGAATGCCCCTTGATGTGGACAAAATCCTCTAAGGCCTGTTGAGGTGGCATCACATTATTTAATTGATGATGTGGCATGGTTTCATTGGTTGGTCTAAGGCTCACCAAATATTTAAATTAACCAAAGCTCCACAGTCATCAAATTAATCATTATTTACAATGTATTATTATTAATTTAAAGAGGGGTCCATGCTCAACCCTATGTTGGCCTTGGGCTCAAAATTTAAATTTCAAATCAAATAATTTCCCCTCCATGTCAACTCCCCCCAAAATTCAAGTTGGCTCACCCCAAGGGTCGTGATCCTTCGCACTATCAAATAACTATAAATTGGTATTTGGACTCCATTAAAAAATGAAATTTGTAGATCTTTATGTGATAATTTTCTGAGGCTTATGCGAGATTTCCTGTGACAATATTTGAGTTTTCATGGACAAATTTGTCTGAGTTTATCTTCTGTCTGTAATTCAAGTTCTAAAGGGTGTATGGTTTGGTTTTTTTCTATGGGATTTGTTGGGCTGTAATGTCCTACAGGTGTGGTATACAAAAATCTCCCTACAGCCTGAGGAATGGACGAGGAGACCTTTTGTTTATATGTTCTGAATAATGATAAAATTTCACCATATCTTTGCAATTATCCTTGAGACTTGCGCTGACCTGAGACAAAACACACGATGATGAATCAAGCCCTATGCTTGAACAATATCAACATAAAGTTGCGGCCTAATTAGTTACCTCTGCGACAAACTTATGACAAGCACTAACAAGAACGTTTCACTAGAATTCTGTCCATTGAAGAAACTGGGTGCAAAGAGAGAATTGTTTTGGTTTGTTACAAGGCTTTAGGAGCAACGTCTTCCTCTGCGCAAAAATGATCCATCACAAATGCATATGTCATGGAAGGTGACTATTCTGCCATTTCTGAGAGAAGTGTGAAGCTTCGATCCCATTGTGACTAAAGGATATATATGCATAGATCTGTTTGTGCATTGACCACGACTTTAGTCGACCTGTGACAGCCTTGGATACATTAAAAGGCAGCTACAGTGAAACTCTCGACCTGCACACACAAGGTTAATGTTGAATACTTATTCAAGTATCTACCAAGAGAAAGTCAAGCCAATCCTTATTGCAACGCCAAATTAAATCTTTACAAGTGACAACATACTTAGCACTCAAAGATGTTTTGGCAACAACAAAACAATGGTGACGGAGAACACCATACTTAACAATGCTTTCTTGTAACAAAGACCTGTACAGTGGCTCTCTGAATTTGCATTAATAGTGGCATCAAAACAATGATTAAACATTTGTGGTGTAGGGTATCATCATTAAGGGTATGTACAAATCTATTGAGCAGTGAGACTTTGTTGTAGTAGATAACTATTGCATAGTGACTTGGTATCGATTTTGACCTTGTATACACTGATATTGTTATATAACAATAATCTCAACTGTTGCAGTGCACTTGTCAACATTGACTTTGTTGTATGAAATATATGACAGTGAGATTTGACAATGACTTTGATAGGATGATAGGACAATAATACTTGGACAGTGGGCTTGATGACAATACCCTTGGTGTAACCTTGATGACTGTGATGACTTTCTCTTGATGTGTATCCATGACAGTGATGAAACCTATTAAGTTGCTTGGTTGTACATGGTATTAAAGATTGCAGGTAAAAGCAAAAATGAGAAGAAGGAAGAAGCAAAGCAACTATTGTGCTTGATGATGCCGCCTTAGAAATAATGAGCATGATGAATGGAGGGAATGGTAACTTTGTAATCAAGTTGGATCCTTGGGTACACTGATAAAGATAAGACTCATATGAAGTTGAACCATGAGTATATTGATGTTTTGTTAAAAATTGTCATGGTGAGGTAAGTCTGATATATGTTATTGGTTATCTTGTTAACATGTTGTTTGTGATACCTAGAAAGATGTTGCAGGTATACATAATGATAATTGAGGCACATTCAACTGTGTGGATGATGAGTGAAAACTCAACATTTGGTAACCAACATCTATGAAAATCATGATGTGTTCTTCTTAATATTTGGAAGGTACCAATATGAAGATAACCTGAAGGTCTGGAAGGGAGATCACTTTCGTGAGGAAGCTATGAGCAAGTTCAATAGAAAGCCTTCATTGATAAAGATGAGATGAAAATGATGTGGAAGATGGATGACCTGGAATATATCGTGAGAAGATGACAACATGATCTGCGATACTAAAAGAATGACTCGAGATGCAGAGGAAAGAGGGAGCCGTCCAGCTATGAAAGACAAGTAAGAGAACTTCTCGCTGTGACTTCTATAAGGAAGTTGGAATCTCCTCTAGGTTTTGAGGGAGTAAAAGGAGTCTCCTTGAATAGGAGCAAGATCTATTCTTTGATTACAAAGAGAATAAGGTTGCCTTTTCTGATTAAGAGGGAGTATGATTGGGCACGGATTCTCCCTGTGTCATGTACTAGACCAGGACTAACAACTGTAAGTCTAGTGCATGCATCATGGATAGGGAGAATGATGACTTGTTTGGTTCTCCTTGTGTCAGTGCTTTGATGGATTAGGATTGATGTCCTAGGTCAAGTACATGGACATGGAGAAGGAGAATGTTGGATTGGATAAGCATCTTGGACAAACAATCTTGGAGTCACATGGACTTCGATAAGAATGGTCTGATGGTAGGATTACTCTGGGTATCCTAGGTGGACTATGTACCATGATGAGGTGGTATGGTGTCCTATGAAATGCCTTTCAGAATTGAGCTCTAATATTGTGAGAGATAGAGTGTACCTATCAAGGCCTTGGGTAATGTGACAATGCTGCTTATGATGATTGATGCTTATCAATTTAGATCCCTTCTTATGAGAATATTTCAATTGAGATGGACTTGTTGAGTCATTATGAATACCTCCCTAATTAAGAGGGAGTGTTGAAAAAGTAACTAGGTTCGGTCTTCATAAAATGTCTTTGTATTCATATCATTATGTATATATGATGTAAAAAAAAGAGATAAATTATTTATTTGTTTTAAAACATGGGTTTCATGTTCGAGTCATTGGTCAAATAGGTCAAGGCATCCAAAGGTCTTCCTTTGATTGACTTATAGCTAGAGGTTGACTATGATTTCTTTTTGACTCATAACAAAAATCCGCTAGTTATGATGAGTGATGCTTATCTAGATCCCTTCTTATGAGAATATTTCAATTGAGATGGACTTGTTGAGTCGTTATGAATACTTCCCTAATTAAGAGGGAGTGTTGAAAAAGTAACTAAGTTCGGTCTTCATAAAATGTTTTTGTATTCATATCATTATGTATATATGATGTAAAAAAAAGAGAGAAATTATTTATTTGTTTTAAAGCATGGGTTTCATGCTCGAATTATTGGTCAAATAGGTCAAGGCATCCATTGCATGCCTTCAAGATTTTTGTTATGAGTCAAAAAGAAATCATAGTCAACCTCTAGCTATAAGTCAATCAAAGGAAGACCTTTGGATGCTCAACAAATCAGCCTATGGAAGTGTTAGCAATAAAACTTCTAACTTGCTATTTAACTATTAAAATACACTAGATGATTTCTGAGTAATATATATATTAATTGATAAAATTTGAATTGATGATTACTAGGCTGAGGCAGTGCTCCTTTAATAGGAGTTGACTGGCCATGCCTAATCAGAGAGACATGTCCCTTGGGACTACTGTCTCTTCATTTAACTAATTAAATGTTAACTAATTGATTCTAACTAATCATTTACTTATCTAAATAATATTTTAATATTTTAATTAATTTTTATGAATTTTCATAACATTGCCTTCCCCTTATGATGCTTTGTCCTCAAAGCATAGGTAGGCCTGGGTGTTGATGCAGGAAACCTTCTAATTCCCAAGACGAGTCTTCCTATGGTAATCTCTTCCATTTGACGAGGTATTCCTGTAATGTCTTGGATCGTAAAACTTTTTCTTGGGTAGCAAGTATACCTTCAGGTTCAAGGACTGTTCTTCCTTCTTCATTGGTCTCTAGTATTTTTGTTTGTGCTATTTGGTTTTGCCCTAATACTCTTTTGAGACTTGATACATGAAAGGTATTATGGATTCGACAATTGTCCGGTAACTTTAATCCATAAGCTACACTTTTTATCTTTTTGATTATTTGATATTTTCAATAATATTTAGGTGATAATTTATTCTTTCCCTGTTGTTTTAGTGATAGCTGCTTGTAAGGTTGGAGTCTAACAAAGACCCACTCTCATTCCTCAAACTCTCTTTCAGAGCGGTGTTGGTCGCCTTGTTGTTTCATTCTATTACGAGCCATGATTAGATTTTCCTTTAGTAAATTGATGATCCTTTGACTTTCTCCTAGGTGGTCTTTAACTGCTGGTACCCTAGAATCAAGGAGTGCAAAATCTTTCCATCTGGATGGTTTGTAACCATCTAAGGCTTGGAAGGGTGTCATCTTAGCTGACGTGTGGTACATGGTATTATACCACCATTCTGCCAGGTATAGCCATTGGGTGCATCTGTTTTGTTTATTTTGTTTACGCAGATATGCCTCCAAGCATTTATTAATAATTTCGGTTTGCCCATCTGTTTGGGGATGATAGGCCGAACTCATGTTGAGGGATATATCCCTGCTTGGTGGCAGAATTCCTTCCAAAATTTTCCCTTAAATCTTACATCTCTATCGCTGACAATGACCTTAGAGCAATGTTTTAAAACTTCGACTCCGAATCGGAAACGGCCGAGGGTCGACTCCGACTCCGACTCGGTATCGACTCGGTCGGTTTGATTTCAATGACCGAGTCATTGTAAAAAATACATTAAATATTTTTTTATTTTATAAAAACCATAATTTTAAAGATTTTTATTCATGTTTCCAAACACAAAGCTTTAGAATATAGAGAGAAGACAACATATTATCAAAGTAGGCTCATGAATATCTCCATTATATCAAAATGGCACCCAGTGCACTGTCCAATACAAAGTTCATACTTAGCCACCAATGGCAGGATTCTTTTTTGCCTCAGCCTAAGGACCATCACTAGACTACAACAACAATAAGACCAATTCTGTATTCTCTGCCTCTAATGAAGTCTCAATACCCTTGATTTAATTATGGTCAAGCTCCAAAACAATCAGAGGTAAATATGTATTTATTAGTCCATTCCCAGAACGTTTGCCTTTTAAAAACATTGTATGGCTTAATGCATTGTTTCATTTTTCTAATTCATGCTACTAGGATAACCATACTTCGGCCTTGTAATTTTCAGAACTTTCTCATAGTGATAGATTACCTTAGGGCTATTAATATGCAATAAACAAGAACCCAACCATTGATATGTAGGAGGCGGAACAACTTTTGAGAAATATGCTTCAGGATTTTTGTCAAAGAGTCGAGCCGATTGAGTTGTTACTGAGCTGACCGAGTCATTACCGAGTCAGCCGAGTTGTTACTGAGTCCACTGAGTCGATCGAGTCAATCACTGGCTCGGTAACAACCCGGCTAGCCCTTTCGTTTCGGCCACCGAGCCGACCCGACCAAGCAATGGCTCGGTCTGCCTCGGCCGAGTCGGAGTCGATTCGGCCGTTTTTTAAAACAATGCCTTAGGGAACCCGTGTAGTTTCTAAATATTTTTACAAAACACATCAGCGATTTGTTTAGTTGTGTCTGTCTTTTTAATAGCCATAAAGTGGGCATATTTAGTGAGCCTATCGACTACTACAAATGTTTTATCCTTCTCGTTAGATGCAGGTAGTCCTTCAATAAAGTCCATCGAAATCTCTTCCCACTTCTGATTGGGGATGTGTAGTGGATGTAGTAATCCTGGAGTTGGAACATTTTCGCTCTTGTTCCTTTGACAAATATCACATTCTACAACATATTTCTAAATTTCCTTGCTTATACCCTTCCAATAAAATGACTGTCGGATGTTGTAGTAATTCTTGTAGAATCCGACATGTCGGCTGCTGGCGAATTGTGAGACTCTTTTAGTATTTTCACCTTAAATTTGGATGCATGTGTTAGGTAAATTCTACCCTTGTACCATAAGATGTCATTCTTCCTCTCGAAGTTGGTATACTGACTGATATTCTTAATCATGGAGTCACAATCCTCATCCTTGGCATATTCAGCTTGTATTTCGTCCAACCATTATGGAACAACTATCATGGCGGTACAGGTTGTGTGGTCATCATCCTTACATGAGAGAGCATCAACTACGACACTCTCCTTTCTTTTCTTGTGTAGTATTTCTAAGTCGAAAGCTGACAACTTCTCCATCCATTTTTGTTGTTTCGTTGATAATGTCTTTTGTTGAAGTAAGAACTGAAGACTATTGTGGTCGGTTCGGATTGAAAATTTACTCCCAAGCAAATATTGGCACCACTTCGTTAAAGCGTGTATGAAGGCAAGCATCTCCTTTTGGTATGTTGATTTTAAGCCTTCTTGTTTATTAAGTTTCTTGCTCTCAAATGCTATAGGGTGGTTGTCCAGCATTAATACGGCTCCAATTCCAAACCCAAAAGCATCACATTCGACTACAAACAGTTTGGAGAAGTCAGGTGTTGCTAGCAGTGGTGTGGTTGACATTACTTCCTTTAAATTCTCAAAACATTTGTCTGCTTGGACATTCCACTAAAAAGCATTCTTATTTAACAAATTAGTCAGGGGTGCTGTCAGATGTGCATAATTTTTTATAAATATTTTGTAAAACCTGGTTAAACCTAAAAATTCTCTTAGCTTGGATACGTTCTTGGGTTTGGGCCATTCTTTGATTGCCTTGATTTTGTTGGGATCCACTTGGACTCATTCCCTGGATATAACATTCCCTAGGTATTCAACTTCCTTCTGCCCACACGTACACTTTGATAGCTTGGCATAAAACTGGTTCTTCTCCAATACAAACAATACTTCTTCCAAATGCTTGAGATGTTCTTTCCACGTCTTACTGTAGACCAAAATATCATCGAAGAAAACTAATACAAACTTTCGCAGATAAGGGTGAAAGAGTTCATTCATGGTTGCTTGGAAGGCGGCTGGTGCATTTGTTAATCCAAATGGCATGACCTTGAACTCATAATGCCCTTCATGAGTTGTGAATGCTGTCTTTTCAACATCTTCTAGCCTTACTTGTATTTGGTAGTAGCCTGATCTTAGATCTAATTTGGAAAAGTATTTTGCATTGTGTAGTTCATCTAGCATTTCATCAATGAACGAAATCAAAAACTTATGTTTAATAGTGATTTTGTTTAAACCTCTGTAATCTATACATAATCGAAAGGATCCATCCTTCTTTTTGACCAATACTACGGGTGCAGCATATGTACTTCTACTTTTCTTAATGATTCCATGCTTCAATAGGTCTTGTATTAAGCGTTCTATTTCTGTCTTATGGTGATGGGGATAACGATATGGCTTAACTTTTACTGGTGTTGAGTCTGGTTTGACTTCGATAATGTGTTCAATTTGCCTTTTAGGAGGTAACTTCATTGGTAGATCCTGGAAAACCTTCTCGTATTTTTGAATCAAGGATGAAATTTCTGATGGCTGGTGGGTCCCTTCTATTGTTAATAACTCCAATTGCTGACATTGTGCGACAAATGCTGGTGCTCGCTTGTGAATAAGCTTCTTCATCTGTTGAGCGGAGATGACTTGAGTTGGTGGTGCTTGAAATCCAAACAACTTATATTTCCTTTCATCCCACTTGAATTTAATGAATTGCTTTATGTGATTCGCTAAATACGTGCCTAGTGTCCGTAACCATTGTACTCGTAAAACGACATCTACTCCTCCTAGGGTAATTGTATGAAAACTCGACTCCATTGCGTATTCGCTTAATTGCAACTTCACCTTATGGCACTTGCCTACTCCATCTATATGTTTCTCATCTCCTACCATAGATTTTAAATATGCTACGGGGTAAGCAAAAATGTTTAGTCTTTTTGCAACATTGAAATCCACAAAGTTGTGTGTACTTTCGGAGTCTACTAGAACGATAACGTTTTGCTTCTTGATGTGACCTCTAAGCTTCAGTGTCTGTGGTTGAGCTATCCCTGTGATGGCTGCTAGAGAAATTTGTGGCATATCTTCTTCCGATTTTGGACTAGGGTTTGCATTTCCTTCATTGTCCTCTTCGTCAGAGCTGTCTTCTGAAGATTCCTCTTCTGGTTCGGCTTCATAGTTGTACAATTTTTGTGTTGCGCATTTATGTCCTTCATAATACTTGTCTCCGCACTTCCGTCATTTGCCATTCTTTTTCCTTTTGACACTAGATTGTTGTTTCCCTTCATTTCGCAATGGTGGTGGAACGTACTTGCTAGTGTTCTTTGACGATGGTTTCCCTGCCTTCCCCTTGGAATAGCTGCTAGTTCTCTCGTTATTAGCATATGGTGCCTTGTGGAGTTTATATTTCCGCTCGATAATTATGGCTGCGTGTTTGGCTTCTTCAATGGTTTTGGGTTTATGTAATTTTAATTATTCGCGAATGTAATCTTTAAGGCCACAATGGTACATTTTTAGCAGCTCTTCATCTAAGAACCTTCTCTGCCTTACTGCTAATACTTCCCATTCGTGAGTGTATTCACTCATTGATCCTTTTTGTTTCAGGTGAATGAATCTCTTGTAGACATCATCCTCCTTTTCGTCATGAAAACTTTTTAGTAGGGCGTTTTTAAGTTTTGCTAATTGAACGAACAACCCGTACATTTAGACAACCACCACAAAAACCAATCGTACGCTTCTGCTTCTAAGTACTTGGATGCAGTCATGACTCTTTCTTGCTCGCCGAGTGGAGGGTTTGCTAAAAAAATGGTGTCCATCTTATTTACCCATACGACAATGCCTTTATAGTTCTTACCATCATACTTAGGTAATTCATTTTTTATTTTAAGATGGTTCCTTTCGGAAGATTTAGTATAATATCGACTTCCTTAGAAGTGAATTTGTGGTATTTGCTACTTCTCGTGCCTTAGGAACTCATGCTTCGGAGAAGTCTCACCTTGCAGAGCCTTGGGGGTCTGCGTAGCTGAAGGTGGATCAATCTCTCTGAACCGCTGACTAATCAAGTTTTTAAGCAAAAGATATGGTTGGCTATTTGGTCCTGCTTACTAACTGACTTCTCGACGTTGTCTAATTGTTTATTTAATTTGTGATGTCCTCTTGAATTTTTTCATATTGTCATTGTTGTTGCTTGGCATTTTGTTTCATTTTTTCTTGGAGACCCAATTTTTTGTTGTTGTTGTTAATTTTAAATAATTTAATTAATTAAAATATATTAGTTAATTAAATTATAATTACATAATATATATGTTATATAATTATAAGTTACACACATATATATATATATATAATTTTAATTAAGTTAAATTAACGTAAATGCCAGGTCCGAACGACGACTACACTGACCTCATGACCATTGACCATCCATAACAGGGCATGGTTGTTGACGGGTTTCGACCACGGATGACGCGTAAGCCCATTCCACGGGAGTAACGATGCCGAAACCTACTGACGCACAATGGCTTGGTCTTCCACGTCGTGGAGCAGACACCTCAGAGCCAACCACGACTCGTGAACTGCAGACCCGTGATGTATTGACTGTGCGCTGTGTCACCAACAATGGGTGCAAAAGAATGTAAATGGAGGCAGTGGTGTGGCCACGACACGGGCAGATATGGAGTGGTAGATGCAAATGAGATGAGGAGGCCTGCCGGCCCGATGAACAACAAAATGACATGGGAGGTGTCACATGATGCTTGTTTGGCTTCGATACCATTGTTAGCATAAAATTTCTAACTTGCTATTTGACCGTTAAAATACACCAGATGATTTCTAAATGTAATATATATATATATATATATATATATATATATTATATATATTAATTGATAAAATTCGAATGATGATTACAAGGTTGAGGCGGTGCTCCTTTAATAGGGGTTGACTGGCCATGCCTAATTAGAAAGGCATGTCCCTTGGGACTAACGTCTCTTCATTTAACTAATCAATTGTTAATTAATTGATTATAATTAATCATTTACTTATTTAAATAATTATTTTAATATTTTAATTAATTTTTATGAATTTAAGTTCATAACAGGAAGCACATCAATGTCGGCCTATGATCACCCTTCAAGTCGGCCTAATGGTCTTGTTCATGTTAGCCTCATTAACTAGCTGGAAAAAGGTATATATAAGAAATAACTCGGATCAGTTTGAAGGTCATCTGCAGCGCGCACAAGAAGATAATAAGAAGACAATATAATATAGAAGAAAAGGATGAATATACTAAATCTGCTCCTTAAACGAATCATAATAACTTTGCCCAGAGTTAAAGAGATAAGGGTATTATAGAGGTCCAAATACAGTAAGTGCACAGTAAATCGAAATTGCAGAGGACCAAAAGCCAGTCACCACAAAAGTCCGAAATTGCAGGAGTACTTTAGGGACCCAAAAACTATAGTGAAATAGAGGCCGAAAAGGTGAAGGTACAACAAAAGGTCTGAAAGTTGTAGATTGATAATCATTGTAGTGATCCAAAATTGCAGAAGTCTATTCTATAGAGTAAGGAGGTGGCATTCCTTTGTAGAGTTGTCTTGTAGCTAGCAGGTTTGGTTATTGGGTCTTGAAGTCATCTCACTTTTGATCTAAATTCTATAAGGATATTGTTTGGGTTTTCCCTAAGAAGTAGGGTTTTTCCTTGGGGTAGAGCCTACATTGGTTTCTTTTGTCTCTTGCATTTTCATGTTGGTAATTGCTTGATGAAAGAGAACTAAAACTAATTAATAAGAAGACACAAACTTCACAAGTAATTATCAAGCTAAGGAAAATCAATCTTGACTTGCAACTACTTTGATTTTCGAACAATTGTCACATCATTTCCACATTGTCCATTGTCCTCAGGGAATGAACGTCATAGCCATCATTTACTTAATTGATTCTTGGGGTGTTTGGCCTTCTATAAGGGAGGAGATTAATAGGCCAAAAATATATGGGGTTTGGTTCTATTCGACTGAGAATGAAGTTGATTTAATCACTATGAGTTGTAGTGGAGCAATTGTACAAAAAGAGAATTGTAAGAGATTAAGGTCAATGTTAATTTCCAAAGAGAGTGAGCCAAGTTTGGTTATGGTGATGGTGAATGTAGAACAAAGGAAGTATTCTTTCTTGTATCCTTTGAGTGTGGTCATTGGAGTTGTTTCAAATAGAGCTCTTTGTAATTTATAACTTGCCTGAAGAATAATAAAGAGCTGAGCAAGCCATTTCAAGCTAGAATATATCCTCACTAGGTTTTCGAGTACATACTTGTGTCCTTTGTGTGATTGTGAATTTCTAACATTGATTTCTTTGCATATTAATACTCAGTAAATAGTAATTTGCACAAAGAAATTTAACAGGAGAAAGTAATATTGAAAATTAATTTGGGATCCATGTTGGTGAATTGGGTTGGTCATAAGCTAATTGTTTAGAAACCAGCCTTACCATTGGTTTCCTTGAGTTCCATTTATGAATATTTTGAACATATTACACTTTGTAGTTAGTGGTTTGGCATAAATTTATATGAATTATTAAGTTCAAGCACAAGACATAATGCAACAAAGGCTTGGGCATATATTTTTGCGTCTCAAGCTTGTTCTTTGCTATGTTAACCTATCAAAAAGCATTATCTTTTGTATCTTCCAATGTCATATTGTTGGAAATAATGAGGGGGGGTGAATCAATATTTCATTTCTTTTCAATTTTTCACTTTCTTGAAATCAAATTCACATCACATAAGCAATTATTCACAATTTATAAACATAAAGATCAATGTGCGAGTTAAACTTGAAGAAGAAACACTTGTAAACAATCTTCAATTTATTACATCCATTCGTGGGGACACCAATCCTCTGTAAGCACGAACTTACAACTTTCATAGGCACCAACCTATGGGAGACACCAATCCCCTAATTGAGCACGAACTCTGTAGAATTCGTGGGTACCATCCCACAGGAGAGACCAATCTCTTAGTTGAGCACCAACTCAACAACTTTGTAGGCACCAACATACATTTTCTTGTTCTGCTCCTTGATTTGGTCTTTTGTCTTGTTTTAGTCATTGGCTTTGTTGTTAGTTCTTTCTTAGCTCCGACTCTTGTTCCATAGTCTGCTCAAACACTAGTCCTTTATTTTATCCTCTTTTGCCAATGGCTCTTCTCAACTTGGACCCTTAACCTTGTTCCTTTGATCTACACTTTCTCCTTTTTACATGCTACACACCTCAGTTTGATCTTCACAATTTACTCCTGTGGTAGACTCCTACAACAGGACTCACTCCCACAACCTATCAATCCTATGATTTGTGCATAATTTTACAAGTATGTCACTTAGACTTCATGTTACCTTGCTCACACTTGTAGGTTCAATCTAAGTCACCACGTTCGCATTCGTGTTCGAGTTCATCGACTTTGAAGTTTGAATAAAGTTTAACAATTAAAATTTTGGCATTCAAATTTGACATTAAGTTCGGCATTCTATATATATATATATATATATATAAAATTCAATATTGCTATTGACTCCTATATTTACTATCAATAAAATTCAATATCCTACATTGAACACTCCTCGAATGTTGTTGGGAACGCTTTCGCACTTGTATTTTAATAGGAAAACTAGCTTTTGGCTTTCAAACTTAGTATACACTATATGTTTGTCAATTGCAGAGACAGTTCGTAAGCTTATTTATTGAGAATCAAAACTTGGAGGTTGGAATGACAAAACGAGTGGACGAGGGTTGAGGCACATGACATATGCAACTGTGCTTGTGTTGTCAAGGGCCAAGTCACAAATGCTCACTATGTTGTAGTGACATAGCTTGTCATTGTGAGCTACAACAGGGCCGGTCGATGGTGCGTGAGGTTTTAGGGCTAGAGCAGGTGGGTAGATTAGTTTTTTTTTTAATTTTTTAATACAAAACTTCTAAAATTTCACATGATAGAGTCAAGATGAATTTTCTAGTGAATGTGAAGTAGATTTCAGGTGAATGTGATGAATTTTTCATGCTCGAGTTAGAATTTAGGTTAGGCATGAGGCTCACATTGAAGTTTGCCAAACTTAATCGAACAAATTCGGCGTGGGATGAAGTTCGACGAACTTCAAACTTGATTAATAAAGTTCGGCATGGGATGAAGTTCGACGAACTTCAAACTTGATCAATAAAGTTCACCGAACACAATGACTTAGGTCTCAATGAACCAAGTTCTAGTTGCCAAAATCAAAGAGTTTTTATAAAGTATACAACTGATCCTCCTTACAAGGTTCAAACTCCTTTGCCCTTACTAGGTCATCCTCTTCAGGGACCAGTGCACCATCTTCTTGACAACAAATCACACCTCTGCTCTTTGGCTTGCATAGGACTTGCTCCTTTGACCGTAGAGGTGACTCAAACTGCATGGCCTATGAATTTATACAGTAAAAGAGCTTTGACAACAAAGGTGATTCAAATTGTAGGGTTGGTTTACATCCTTATTCAAAAATTACCATATAGTTTACTGTGAATTCCATATTTCCACAAGTATTTCCTAACCCTTGAATCACTACCTCTAATCAACTGCAGTGATATCATATTAGGGTTCACGTTCGATGTTTAATTCCATAGACAATTCACACTTTGTATCCCCACAGAGTTTTGTTAACATCCTGTTTAAAATCATTGTAGAGTTCAAATCACCACTTTCAATTACAGCAGAGATCTTGATCTCATACCAATCGCAGATCTACCTGAGAGCTTCTTTTGCACATTGTGCACTTGGGTCACAATCCAAACTCTTCAAAAATTCTGCTAACCTTGATAATTCCCTTCATTTCACCTTAGAACGCTGTGTCACCTTAGATGCTTTTTTTCAACCTAAGGACGCTTTGTTTCAACTTTAGAATGCTTCGTTTCAATCTCAGAACACTTTGTTTCAATCTTAGAATGTTTGTTTCAATCTCATAACGCTTTAGGTAAGATCAAGGAGGCTTCTTCCTTGCTTGGTGTTAACATCAATGACAACTTCACCCAACACATATGTCATGTACATGATAATTGATACCTTCTTTGATGCAAGAAACATGATTTTTTAGCTTTATGGAGGCATGATTTGCTTGAAGCCTTCCATACCGCTCTAGATGGTAGAAACATTTCAGCAAACCCTTTGAAGGAAAGCTTCATCTCAAATGTAATTTATGTACTTGGGCCTTGGTTGCCAATTCTTTTTATGATGTACCTGGCCAATCCCCTTTTCTCGTCTCCTTTCGTATATACTCTTGCCATTTGTTCACCTTAGGGGACATAGAGAGGACTATCCAAAACCTAAATACTAGTAGATCTATTGATTGCAAAGAGCTTTGTTATTGTCATACATTCTCTAGAGGAAAATCCCTAACCTCGCTCAAACGGGAAAGCCCAAGGACACTATCAAGTGGTCAGTACCTGTCACCTAGTGACTCACTCCATTTAGGCTTGGAAGATTCCAAAGCCGGGGGGGGGGGGGTTAGAAAAGGAGTACCAAGGACAAGTGTTCCTAAGAATTGGCGTCTAGCCTAGGAAAAGGTGTCCTAATGTGAACCCCTTGACTTTATGAGAAATAAAGTTAAACGTGATTTTATAAGATATAAATTCATAAAGTAACCTTATAAGAAATAAAGTCATAAAGTACTTTTTGAGTTAATTAATGAAAAGGGGACTTATGGGATAAAGGTACGCATGGGTCAATGAGGAATTAAATCCCCACCCTTGATCTTAATGGCTAAGATCTAGTTTCAGCCATTAGATCTTGGGGTTAGGCCTCTCCTTATAATGAGAGAACAAAAAGGAAGAAAGGAAAGGGGGAAAGGCACCATTTGCATGCATTCTTCATGAGAGTTGGAGAAGAGGAGCAGAGGAGGCTGAGAGATATTCACAGCAGAAGGACAAAGTACGGCAGCAGGACAGCATAGTATAGCTGAACAAGCATGAATTCCAAGGCAGAGAACAGGCATGTAATTCTAGGAGGGGGCCGGCACATTTATTGCAGCGAGGCAGTCTGGGCAGATTTCTAGGGGTCTGACAGCACAGAAATCGAGGCTGTCAAAGCTGTCAGAAACAGCACGAATATTGAAGAAGCCTGGGTGTGAAAATCGAGGGAGTCTGAAAGCATTTACTGCAACCTGTCAGTCAGCGAACCAGAGTGATTTTTGAGGTAGAGCTTACTGGGAAATTCGTGCAGCTGGCACATTTCAAGAGGACTTTCAGGTATGAACTTCTGGGTGTGATTGGGACAGAAAATGAGGGGCTCTCTGGCACAGGATTCAAAGAGAAGCTACAGCACAAATTTTAGGAAATCTGGGCATGATTTCCTATGAGATAAGTTTGCATTAATTGCTGCTATTTAATGTTGTAAATTTCTCTGATAAGAAATAAAATATCTCTTTTACTGGTTTTCCCTATGGGGTTTTTCCAGGGTCATTGGACCAAAAATCTCCTGTGTTAAATTGTGTGACTGTTTGTTTTTATTTTCGGCTAATGTGAAAAAGTAGTGTAGCTCATGTGTTTCCAAGTTTGAAAATATTTATGTTTATGACAGCAGCATAAAATATGTTGGCTTGGACATTAAACGTATGTGATTTCATGAACTTGAAACTGGGTTGGGTTTAAAACCAATTTTCTACCCGGGGGGGAGGTGATGTGTGTATTCCCTTCACTAATCCCTTGGTTTATCGTGAGTATAAGGGAGGAAAGCAACCAGGACTAGCTCATTAACTCACTCAAGGATAAGCAAGATATTTCTAAGGGTGAAATCCTTGAACTCCAATGGTTATTTGATGATAATGCTAAATACCCACTTGGTTGATCATTGATGTTTGCGCAAGTTAGATTAGGTGTATGATATGCTAATGGCTATCCCTCATTTACTGATTAAAGGAAATTAATGCCTAGGTTGAAGATAAACAAATAAGATTATGCCATCAGCTTTGAATGCTAACAGAAAGTGCTCATTTTGTCATGTGGAAAACCATTGATCCTATTCAATCATAAGATCCCAAGTGAAATCTGGGCAACATATGTATCATCGGAAAAAGAACAGTCCTCTTAAGCTAATGAACCCAGAAATAAATGTGATTATGCCATATACTCATTTGTTATTTCAATCATATTACATTATATGTGAACATCTCCTATGTAAAGAGAGCACCACAACATTGAATCATAAGATCATTGTATAAAATGCTTCAACACATTTTGTGTTCTGAAACCATGAACTTTTGATGGCAAACTGGATTATATGCTCATGAGACTTAATATGGAAAAGACAAAAGCCACATGGTATTCAAAGATCATTCATGTGACAAGTTTAAACTTTATTAATGACCAAAAGATTAATACGCCCACCAGTGTTGTAATGTTCTTTGTGGTTCACAGATTTATACCATAAACTAAATAAATTTGTGGTTAAGATTGACACCCATTCCGATGTTTGCAATGTGCTTAGACAATATCAAAAAAATAAAATCATTTGAAAAAGGGATTTGTTATCTGCAGGCTATTTAGCTTAGTAAACAGTGACATATAAGGCAGATGTGTTGAGAAATCTAGGGCATCAAGATTAGGTGATTTCTCTTCTTTTGATAACTGTTTGTGAATTCTTTTTACTTCTTTAGATTAGGATCTTCTCTTTACTTAGATTATTATAGTGTTCTTCTTCATCAAACAGCTACCAATGCATAAACAATAAAGAGACAAGACACACAGAATGTAGGCCATCAGCCAGGCCCAAAACCTCTCCAACTTGAGAGGAAGACCCAAACAAATTCTTCTTCTTATAGAGACTTCAATTGTCGAATCCCAAGACCAAGACCCTTGACCTATTTGTCACTCCAAGACCAAGACACAAAGCTTCCTCCTCTTCCTTGAGTCAACAATGGTCAAACTACTAGCTGCTTCCTCTTTCTCGGCTATCCTTTTGATTTCAGTTCCTTGGTTCAAGACTGCAATTCTTGGCCCTATTTCAGAAACCCTAGCTGAGGTATATGAGAGAGAGAAACACCTTGATTCCCTTCACTCTAGATGGAGACCTTCTCTTCTTCAACTCGGCTTGAGAATCACCTTGTTTTTCTCCCAAAACTGCCCTCCCACTATGACTGGTATCTCGGTCCTTCCTGCAGTAGACAACTTGTAATCTCGCAAGTGTGGAAGAGATTAGCCGTAAAACAGATCCAAATGAACTCGGTTATCTTCCTCCTTCTTCGCTTGATGATATGACTTCTCTTTTTGTGATCTTCCAACCTTGATCTCACTCAGATTGCCTTGACTGAAAAATGTGTTGTCCAAATGAAAGCTGAGCTGCCTTATTTATAGTGATATGCCCATCAATTAGGCCGACATCTCCTAGAGCCAAGGCCGACATGCCTTTCTAGAGATATCTTTAGGTCGACTTGAAGGGGGTGCTTGAGCTTGGTCTTGGAGGGTTTCTTAATGACTCATTTACATATGTAACATGCCCAATAAGGGTCTTCCATACATGACATTGACTCAATAGACTTTTATGACATGATGACTCATCCTAAAGGCTCACAATGGGAGTCATAACTAAAAATAAAATTCCTTGATCATGAAACTCATGATTCAATCATTACAAAAATAATTTTATTTTTCTTCTTTACATCAATTACATGAACTCATAATTACACATGTCATTATAAAGACCGAACCTAGTTACACCTTTCAATGCCCCCTCTTAACTAGGGAGATATTCATAATCCATACAAGGTGCTTGGACATTCTCAATTTGAAGAATTCTCATAAGAAGAGTTGGATTGGTAACCCATTTGTATAGCATCATATCATTCAACATTGTCACATGGCAAGGCCTTTACTAACCGCTTTATCTCTCCACAAGATCAGAGCTCAATGTTGGCGAGACCAATGATGTATAGACACCTTCATCATTGTCTCTCTCGGAAGATACCCCGCCCGGGTTCTCTTAGAGTATGTTCCACCAGGACTATTCTTATCTTGGATTCCCAATCCTTAAAAAATATCGGTCCTCTACGACTGTTCTTATCTTGGATGCCCTAACTCATCCTCAAAAAGCATCGAATGCGAGATGTTTAACCAATCCTCCATTTTGTCTTCCCAAGTGAAGACAAGAATGATGGGTCTATCTCTCCCTCTTAATTAGGGAGGATATATCTATTCCAATGAAGGAATGTACTCATTCCTACGGAAGGAATGTACCTAAGCTCTCTCTTGGCTTAGGAATTTGCTTCCAAGTTTCTACCAAGTTAGAAACTTGTTTCCAGGCTCCCTCTTAATTAGGGACCTACAACAGCTCTTTAGGTGGAGATGATGGGACAATCAACTGCTTGAAGAACTCCTCCTCTGATGTCACAAACTTCTTTTCTTTATTCAAGAGTCTTCATGTTTTGGGACTTCTTCGTAGGGCACTGACCATCCATCAATTTCATCCATGAGTCAGTCATGTCATTATTTCTTTCATTGGAAAGTGATTCATCAGTTCATATCTGGCCTTCCTTCATGCCATGTTTCCTTACGGATCTTTCATCCTACTATATGGACATTAGTGGTGGAAGATATCCATAACTTTTCCCTTGGCAGCCCTGCGTAAGCCCATACACATATCATTCAAAAATAAGGAATGAACATTAAATCAAAGTTACCTTTGTAATGGTCTTTCATCATGACATCTTCTAGTTCGCATCAGCATCCTGTATACACATTGACACATCTCCATTTATATATACTGTCAAGGGTCTTTTTCCTTTTCAGACTTCATCAAAATCTTCATAGCTTTCATGGAAATATCTTAGTCAAATCTCTCAGTCCTCGGACGTTGATTGCCTTTTCCATAGTTGCATATTTCATGATCTCTTCCTTTTTTTCTTCACACATTTCCTTCTAGAAACTTCCATTCATAGTTCCTTCAATTTTGTCAACCACCTCATATATCATATGAGGACATATTATGTTGATTTCGTCTAGACAATGTGTGACCCATGCCTTCCTGCATCCTTTCAAAGGAGGAGATCCTTTCTTTTGATCATGCTCTCGAGATAGAGCATTTATTCATGTTACCTGCGACCATATGACATGACTCTACAGTATCGAATACAAGCATACATACCTCATTTTCCTTTAGGTCATCTAGACTTCTCTCAACAACTTCCTTGATTGAAAGAACTTCAAACCCTTGATCTGCTTCACCTCTTTTGACATCATACCATCATCCCATGAATTCCCACAGGTTGGAATTCTTGATGAAACACTTGCTTCCTTTTGATTGATGAACCTTCTGATGAAGATTCCAATAGAGGATCTGGAGTATCCTCATCCAACAATTGTTTCCTTTACAATGATATATGATGAGCTTTGTACTAGATGATTTTTCTTTTTTTCCCATCAGTACCACTTATGCTTCTAATGAGGTTACCAAGAGCTATATCCTTCCATGGGTGATTGCCATAGACTTCTATTTCAGCTATTTTTCTCTATGATCATGAGCTCTTGCTTTTAATGCTTCTATGATGCCATGATGCATCCTATCATCTTCCTTAGTGAATCATGATAGCCATATCTTACAACAAAAAAACTTGAAAAGAACTAGGTGAGGAAGAATATCTCAATCATAGTCGAGATCTCTTACTTCCTCTTTCTTGGACTTCTTTTTAGCTTCCTCCACTGCTTCGGTGGTATGAGCTTATTCTCTTCTCTTTTGTTATTGTCCTTCTTGAGCTTAGGACAATCTCTTTTGTAATGCCCATATTCTTGACATCCAAAGCATTGAACCTTAGCCAGGTTCTTCTTCCTATTCTGAGGACCAAATTTCCCAGACTTTCCTCTTCTCTTTGCCATAGCAGCATATGCTTGATTTTGCTCACTGGATCCTACATCAATTTTTGCCTTCAGTTTGGTTTCTTCGATTTTGCATAGGGACCATAAATCCTAGAATGGAGTAGCTTCTTTCTTCCTATAAATGCTTGAGGTAAAGCTACCCCATTCCTTTGGTAGTGCATTTAGTACTATAGTGGTCATCTCCTTGTCAAACATTAGTTCTCCCAAATCTTGAAGTTGATCCCTTATTTCAGATATCCTCATATAGTATGAGGCTATCCCTTCTTCTTTTGATATCCTTAGCTTGTAGAGTTCTTTCCCTAGAGAGATAACTTCTCTTGCAATGCTTACAAAAATCAACTCTACCAATTTGTCATATATTTCTTTTGAGGTGTCGAGTTTAGATACATATGGAATGAGGGGATTCTTGATGGATTCTATGAAAATCCTTTGATCCCTTGCTTCCTCTTTCATAAACTTTGCAAGTGCTTGAGCATCTTCCTTCGATGGTTTGGTGACGAGCCTTTGACATGATCCATCAACTCATTTTTTATTGAGATTCAGACCTGTCCTCTTCTTCCATGCAAGATAGTTTGAAGCCCCAACCAATTTGTTGCTTTCCTTGCAAAAAAAGATTTTGACAGATTCAGACATAAATATACTTACTTGTGAAGATGCTTCTTCCACTTGTTGCTTCCTTGAATTTTGATGATGATATAGTTAATAGAGAGCTTCTCCTTGATGAAGATAGTTCTCTTCAAGAATGATCCTTAACCTTATAAAGTGGGAGATCACTTTAGATCCTTTGATGATGATGTCCTTGTTGATGATGATCAATGACGACTTCTTGATGCTTCTAGGATGATCTTCTACAATGGTAAGGTCCTTGCTTCAAAGAGAGGAAATTGCCTTAGAACTTCTGCAGATGATGATGATGTCCTTGATCTTACTTCTCTAGTAAGAAACTTGATCAATAAGTCCCCTCATCTTGAGTAGGGCCTTTGTGGTCCTTTTTGATGACTTGAGGATCCCAAGACTTCTGCTGGTGTAGACTTCTTCTTCGATCTAGGTTTTTGATACTTCTCTGTAGATCTTGACTCTAAGATGATCTTCTTAGATTTGCTTTGATGTCTTTCTCGAGATTTTGATCCTTGAGTGTCCCTTGATAAGACGCCCTTCCTTGACTTTGTCACCTTAGCTCTAAAACCATGTTGAGAAATCTAGGGCATCAAGATTAGGTGATTTCTCTTCTTTTTATAATTGCTTGTGAATGCTTTTTACTTCTTTAGATTAGGATCTTCTCTTTACTTAGATTATTATTTGTGTTTTTTTTCATCAAACAACTACCAATGCATAAACAATAAAGAGACAAAACACACAAAATGTAGGCGATTAGCAAGGGCCAAAACTTCTCCAACTTGAGAGGAAAATCCAAACAAATTCTTCTTCTTATAAAGACTTCAATTGACGAATACCAAGACCAAGACCCTTGACCTATTTGCCACTCCAAGACCAAGGCACAAATCTTCCTCCTCTTCCTTGAGTCAACGATGGTCAAACTGCTAGCTACTTCCTCTTTCTCGGCTATCTTTATGATTTAAGTCCCTTGGTTCAACACTGCAATTCTTGGCCCTATTTCAGAAACCCTAGCTGAGGTATATGAGAGAGAGAAACACCTTGGTTCCCTTCGCTCTTGATGTAGACCTTCTCTCCTTCAACTCGGCTTGAGAATCACCTTGTTTTTTTCCCAAAACTGCCCTCTCACTATGACTGGGGTATCTCGGTCCTTCCTGCTGTAGACAGCCTGTAATCTCGCACGTGTGGAAGAGTTTAGCCCTAAAACAGATGCAAATGAACTTAGTTATCTTCCTCCTTCTTTGCTTGATGATAAGACTTCTCTTTTTGTGATCTTTGCACCTTGATCTCACTCAGATTGCCTTGACCAAAAAATGTGTTGTCCAAATGAAAGCCGAGCTGCCTTATTTATAGTGATCTGCCCATAAATTAAGCCGACATCTCCTAGAGCCAAGGCTGACATGCCTTTCTAGAGATATCTTTAGGTCGACTTGAAGGGGGTGCTTGAGCTTGGTCTTGGAGGGTTTCTTAATGACTCATTTACATATGTAACATGCCCAATAAGGGTCTTCCATACATGACATTGACTCAATAGAATTTTATGACATGATGACTCATCCTAAAGGCTCACAATGGGAGTCTTAACTAAAAATAAAATTCCTTGATCATGAAACCCATGACTCAAGCATTACAAAAATAATTTTATTTGTTTTTTTTACATCATTTACATAAAATCATAATTACACATGTTATTGTGAAGACCGAACCTAGTTACACTTTTCAACAAGATGCATGCATGAACAGATCTGTAATATTTCAGCCTCATTTTCTGAGCCTATATGTCCAAATTATATGCAGAATCAGTGTGTTAAACCAACAAATGTGCGTGAAGTAATTGTTAGATGTTGGATTGTATTACTGTGAAACCATGCGACTCAAACACAGAGATATGGTCATGGGTTAACAACCACAGATTTCATTAGATCAGTCTTTAGAGCAAGCACAAGTTCACTTACAACAGGTTTATTCAATCACCATAATGGAAACCAACTCAAAAGAAATTTCTGCAGAGCAAAACTTTGACCACTGGCCTAACAAATGCAACATTTGGTTATTTGATCTTAAGATGCAATCCAGGGATACATGTGAACCAAAACTTTACGGGAAATGTGCAAATTGAGAACAAAATAAGAACGACAATTGAGCTTTACCACAAGTTCCAGATCACATTTATCACATAGATTCTTCATGGTGTGTCAGTTTGTGTTTGGAAAAGTGAGTAATTAAACGGAAACCATACTAAACAATTCTATTGGGAAATGTGAACTATTAAACCATACTAAACAATTCTAAGTGCTTCATGCTTTATAGTTGATCTTTCACAAATTTTAATTCTAATACTTAAAAAATAGCAAATGGAGGGAAAGGAATAAAGTTGATTGAAGTGGGCTGAATCTTGGCCCACCATTGGGCCATGGAGTCCTTTTCCCTTGTAGATGCTTCCTTGATGATGTGAAGAAGTTCCTTCCCTCTTAGAGTTGAGAGAAAACCATCAACCTGGTATCAAAGATTAACAGTTCCTAAAGAGGGTTAAATCTATTTGAAGTAGATAACCTTATGTCAAACAATGGTTTCTCTAGACAATCATGAAGTAACAAGACACAATCTGAAATGATTTTTCTTCTAAATACAATCCTAACTATATCTATAGAACACTCGGAAATGTCAAAAAATAGAAAGTCATACTCTTTGGGCATCTCCACCTTCGCTGCAACCTTTACTGCGTCAAGACACTAAAAGACATATGATCTTGTCTAGAAAAATTGAAACGTTTGCACAGTGGAAATAGAAATACTAGAAATAAAATGAAATGCAAGCTTCTTTCTTTATTATCCAACAAGAAAAATGAGTTAGAGAAACCACTTTTATAGGAAAAGAGGTTTTCTAAACCCATCATACAATATGCTCATGTGAAACCATGAGCTCATACCATGTGCTAGGTAAAATGATGAGCTCAATATCATGTGCCCAAGTCAAATTATAGAAAATTCCAAAGTTTGTTCCTGAAGAAAATATCATGGAGTGACATTTGCTAAAACATACGAGGTTTAATGTATGGGTGTAGGAGCTGATATACCATTCTAGGATGATCCTAAAAGCACGTGTATGATGGAATGTAGAAGAGAGGCAACCTTGGATCTCAAAAGCTACAATAGGAACTGTTACCACTCACACTGCTAGGGGACCTAAAGGGGCTCCTAAGAGGGCAACTGCTAGTTTAAGGGCAATGGTGGAGGCTTAGCCCACTGTCACCACAACGAAGTCTCCTTGCCCTTTATGAACTTTCACCGATGGGAGGAGTCCCGATAGTGGTAGGGATCACTTGTAAAGTAAATGTAAATGGATAGGTGAGAAGTGACCCTGAGAACCCTTTCCCAAGAATGGAGTGAAGAATGGAACTCATTTGCTCTTTAAGCAAGGGATTTGGTCCACCAGGGGTAAGGGGTGAGGATTGGAGGGTTGAGGGAGAAAGGATAGGGTTATAAACAAGGTTTTCATTCCTTATAATCCTTAGGAAACTTGTATTCCCAAATGGTCCTCAACAAATAATCTTTATTGGGAAGTGGGACCACACGGGGCCAAGTGGACCCAACCTAGGTTCGGGGATGGAATGCAACAACCAATGATGTTCCTATCCTGGACAAGGTGAGGGGAAAGGACCAAACAAGAATATTTACTTCAAAAAGGTTGAATTGATCCTATTGAGGTCTACCCTTGGGGATGCCTAGGCAAAATTCGATCTTAGAGCTAGGGCTTGGGATTCCCGAAGATTTCCTCAAATTTGGAGGAGAGGGAGGGGACCCACCAGCACAGTAGCGTATAGGAGATCGAAGTTTTTCCTTGGGTCAATTCCTGGGAAATTGATGCCCTAGGTGACCTAATGGGGCTAGACCTAGGGAAAAAGGGGAAAAGGGTAAAAGGGTAAAAAAAGGGTTAAAATGATCGCCCTTTTTGAGGGATTAGTGCCTAATTCACTTGGGGATATGGAATTAAGAATGATGATGAGAAAGACCATGGTTTCTTAATCAAGGAGGCTCAAAAAGTCAACTTCATCCAATGTTGAGAGAAAGAAAAGAAAAGTGACCTTCAAGCATTTATACTTCAAAGCAAACAATGCAAGCTTATGGAGAAAATAATCTTTAGAACATTTCATTCATATAAAATTGGCCCATACATTAAATTAGCTAAAACATGCTCAATTCCACATTTCAATTATGCAACAACTAGCCCTAATTTTAGTAGCATGCAACAACAAGAATAATAACATCAAAATTCACTTACAATGTTATAGAGTATATCCAACCAACATTTCGTTTACAAGACAAAGCTCCAAGACAAGATAAATAGCCCAAATCCATACGTCAAAATTCATCCATCTCTAGAAAATTTCCTCCAAGGACAAGCTCACCAAACTAGCTCACAAGTGCAAAAATAAGCCTCACAAAGGGCCAAATAATAATATGTACATGTCGTGGGGCCCTCCAAAGGCCTAATAATGTCTCGAAGTGCCATATTGAGGAATAAATTCCTCAGAGTATGATGGATAAGGGTTTGGCCCCTTGTTCTCCAAGTAGTAGACCTGTGGTGCTCCTAATGAGTCTGAGGGCACATAAATGACCCCATGGGTCTTCATATGAATTGGAGATGCCTGTAGATCCTCTACAAGGGTCCGGGTGGTGGAATGAATGCTGCCATGACATCATACAAGTCCTAGGATACCTGCCAAGAGTGTGGGGCTCCTGTGGGGGCTTGTTGGGCATAATGTACCAAGCATATCACCATCATCCCAAAGGTGGACTGCTATTAGTCTTTGAGCATCGATGAAGTTCCGTGAAGTGACATGAAAGTTATGAGTTTTGATCTATGGACTTGGGCAATGGCTATGAGGTTCGATGAGGTTCATTGAACCTCAATTTTTTTTTAAGGTTTGCCAAAATTCGAACCACAAGGTTAAAGTTTGACGAACCTTGTGACATAGGTGGCAAGTGATAAATAACTAGAATGGAATAGGGAATGATAGGGGCAACCTTGGGCCACATACTGGGGCATAGGGGTAGCTAGATAAGGGGAAGCCCACACCTAGGCATGTAATATGTAGGAGGGAGCAATTGTGGTGCATGAGGTGCCACGACCTTGATTTTTCCAGCCTTCTGTATATGCCTTTTATGAATTTTCTTTAATTAACTGCTTGGGGCTCAAAGGACAAGAGCATGATATGTAAGATATAACGGTGATTACCCCCTTTTAGGTAGGGCGGTTCATTGCCCTCTAGGGGTTAGGACAATCATGGGTTCTTGAATGATAAAGGAGGCTCATCTAGGGCCTATGGAACATGGTGATGACCATGGATTGGGGTAGAGCTCATGTATTGGCTTTTGCCCATGTGCTAATTATTTTGTCTCGACCATCTTTTGCATTTTGTGGTGCAATTTCCTGTTAAATGTGGCCAATTATGTTTTTTTCTTTTTCGTTTAACTACTTCAACCTCCGGGCATCATTCTAGCCTACCCAAGGGGGGGGGGGGGGGGGGGGGCAAGGGGATAGGGAGGCTGGCCCTATGTGGACCCAGAATGGAAATGTGGACCCAGGGGGAGAAATGATGAATGGGGTATAGTGAGTGGAAAGGGAGTAATATATGTGGATAAAGGAGCAGGACCACGCACCCAAAGTCGGGGTTTCCCAAGTAGTACCACCCTAGAACCAAATGGTCAATAAAGGAGATCCCATGGGACTAAGATCCAAGGGTGACAACCAAAAGAGATCAAGGGGACAAGAGCACGAACTAAGCCCACTCTTTTCGCCAAATCCCTTGATCAATCCATACCCAGAAGTATCCATAATAAGTAAATCCAATACTTAATTACCAGATGACAAGACATACCTTTAGATTCGAGAGGCCCACTTTCAACATACGATCAATACAGGTGGGTGAGGGACAACATGGCTAGCTCAAGTGGCAAAGAAATGGCACAACGAGCTAGTAGGAGGCTGCAAGGGGTTGTTGGCTGCCGACTGAGGCTCATCATGGAGAAAAATTTCTCCCGGGGATATCACCCACGAAGTGGTGGGTACAAGGAACCTTGTTAATGCGACAACATCACAGCCAAATAGTTGCGTCTTTAAGTTAGTTACCATGAAGTGTCAACATGCTCCAATTTTATTTCCTCAAATATAGAGTTGGCTCTCATACTTTGCATTTGCAGAGTTATTCAATGATATTGTCTTCTTGGGCTTTCCCTCCTCTTTTTTTTCAGATCATGCTATTTTCCCAATTCACAAATTAGGTGATATCTTTTCTCCCAATAATTACAAATTATTATAGTTTGGTACACTTTTTGTCAAATTCTTCACGAGTGTCCTTGACATGTTGCTTTTGGAGCACTTAGAAAGGGTCTATGTTAGGGCCAAGGGTCAAGCTGAGTTAAGTGGGATTACTAGATCATTGATCATATTCTTATTTTGGAGCTATCATTGAGGAGGCTAGGTTGTTGTCTTACAAGTTCTTTGTTGCCTTGTAGAGTTCAGTGTGGCCTTTAACTTTCTGCATAGATAGTTGTTTCAAATGTTATGGTCTTCCTTAAATTTTTGGGAACTATCACTTATAGTTACTTACAACCATCACTTTGATTAAATTGTTGTGCTATGAGGGGCATTTGTATGTTGTCAAAATCATTTAAGACTTTCACTTGGCTTCATTTGCATCTACATGAGGGTTTTTTTAATCTACTCTTTTCTTTACTGCAAACTCAATCTTCTCATTGCTTGTTGCTAACTCACACTGTAGTGGGTTAGTCTTTAATACTTCTAAGGATTTTGTCTTGAAGTATTGTCTCTTCTTTCAGGGAAACCTAGTTGGGTACACCAAAACTCATGTCAAGGGATTTTGTTTACGTATCCTACTCTCAATTTGAAGTTGGATTTGTATCCACAACTTTGTAAATGATATGGATTTTTATGTATGCTCTATCACCAATGTTTCTAAATATATTTTCATGATATTCTGTCAAAGTTGTAGTAATGTGATCATTAAATGCATTGTACTTTATGGCTCAATGATCTAGGAAACTAGTATAAGGCTTGGGCACATATTCAAAGGACCCAAACAATTATGGTTTAGGGCATGATCCATTGCAAATAGATGATCCCTTGTAATAAATTACAAGTTGAATTAGCCCATCGGGTTAGGCCAAATGATGGAAGTCTCGCACCAGAAGGCGTTTTCTAGCCAATATAGGGGCCTCGCCCAGGTTTGAAACTCGGTTTATCTATCTAACAAGCCTTGTGGGTGGTTGTGTTAGGCTTAAGAGTATAGGGGAAGTCCCACTGACTCGATCCTATCTCTCCTTGGTGACAGACGACAACTCTATTGATTCCCTTGATTTAATTAAAAAATAAAAAAATAAATAATTGGTAGCTATTGATTTGAGGTAGCATCGGATGTGCTTTAGCCACGAAAACTGGTGGAGAGGCTAAAGCACATGAGATCTCCAAGACCCAGAAATGGTTTGGGCAGAATCTAACCAGTTTGGAAGATATTAAAATAATTAATATTTTTAATGGAGTCCCTAAGTCTAAACTTAGGGAAAATAAAATATTAATGTGAATTAATATAAAACTGAGTTAGAATGGTCCAAAAGTCATGGATCAAGCCAGATCTAATCTTATCCGTTGATTAGGGACTTAATCTCGGCCGTTGAAGGACCAACGAGAAAAGTATAATAAGAGGCTTGAGGGTCAGTTGGAGAATACACTGAGGGAGACCAGTCAGTTCGATTTCTGGAGCGGGGTTAGCTAAGAAATTCGAACTAGTGGTTTGGAGAGCAGCAAGTATAGAGAAGAGAGTTAGGATCAACAACAGAAGACCAGTGTAGAGGCAAGAGAGGCAGACGCAGGGCCTTTTAGGCAGATGTTGAGGCAGCAGGAGACTGCGCAGTCACTAGAGGGCTTGCGTGGGTGATGCAAAGACAAGCAGGGGCTGACGCAGAGTGTTTAGGAGCCACGCAAAGGCTAGCCAGGCTGATGCTGGGACTGGGAGAAGTGCTGGAGAATTTTTCTCTCCGTTGGGTGAGCCAGTTTGGCACCCTGTTGTACTAAAGAATTGCTGAATAATAAAATCCTCCCTTGCTGCACCGGTTTTCCTACATTGGGTTTTTCCGGGGACTATTTTCCAAAATATCTGTGTCGATGTGTTGATTCTTGTGCATGTGTTTGTTTCTGTATTATGGTGTGATATCTGCAGCAGAATTTATTTTAATGTTTATTGAAGGAATATCATAAATAACTTATTGAAAATCAATAGGCAAAGTACATCAGATGTTGCAGTGATAGAATTTTCACATGGTATCAGAGTGAGTAATCAAAGACATGAAGGGAAAATCAGTGATGGGTGGAGACCTAAGTCACATGACACGAGGACACGAGACACGGAGGACACGTAAATACGAGTATTCAATACGAAACGCAACGACCTGGAAACAGGAACGGGGGACACGTTTTATATATATATCGAAATATAGTTTTTTATCCATATTAAATTGCAGGTTGCAGCTTATCTAATCAAATTAAAATATAATTACTTCTCAAAGTTCATAGTTCACTTTAAAAAAATAACTAGAACCAAAATTTACAACTTACAAGCACATAAGAAACTAAGTAGTAAGTACTTACTACTAATTAATCTTAATGGTTAGCAATGCATAAATTCTCAGTTCTCACTGACTTAATGGGATCAAGGTTCAACAACTGATACAGTGATATGTTATAGCCTTTAAGGAATATAACACCCTGTCAGATATAAAGCAGCCACAACGAAATGTGAGTTTTGAAGTATGGGCACAATGAATTTCAATTTGACATATTTAGCCAGTTAGTAAAAAAAAACTGATGTGATACAAATTTTGAATCTCCAATGATTGGCAGAAAAGTGTGCTACATAGAGATTTCACTGTTCAGGGAGTGCCTATTAAGACTTTTAGTCTTTTACATGATATTTGAATACTAACCGAAGCTATCGATTCCACAGATTAGGCTTGTCAATTTAGATATTTACAATGTGCATAAAAGGTTTGGATAAGCTACAAGAATGTATAACTCAATATACAGAAAAGTTTCAAACTTCAATTTTTTACCTGATATTTAAATACCAACTGAAGTTACCAATTCGAAATATTAATATTTCAAATTCAAAATTATTAATATTCAAATTCCAAATAAAGCATGAAAAATAGATAGACAGTCTAGTCTAGGCAGTATTTCATTTAAAACATAATTGTTTGTCTAAATTTCTTGAAATCCTTCCTAATACTCTCCTTTGAATGTCAATTCTTTGGTTAGCACTGGAAATTTGATGGAGCCCCCTCCCTCTTTTAAGTTACGTGTCAACCCTTGGCTATTCAATGCACAATTTGCAAAGGGTATTCCAGTTACGAAATTTTAGGTTTATCAGTAAGTGGCTTTCATGGATTGCAAACACACCCAATATGAATAGTTGTTGCCCCCTTAGGAGTCAGGACCTTTACCCCAAAGGGCACTTCAGTATAACTATTTCTATCACACCTTCACTTGATTTTTTTCAATGGATTTCATCACTGTTTGTTGAGACAATTTGAAGGCCCAATTACAATTTAGGTTCATGCAAGGATTACTAGAGTCTCAAGATCATTCTTTTTTATTTTCATCTTTTTAGTATTAACTTGTGAGTTTTCAATTGATGTAACATATCACTTTCAAGTTTCGGATTTCCATTTTAGAAGAGAGGCTAATCTGCTGGAGTTTCAAATTTAGAGATTTAGTCAGGTAAATCTAGTGACTGCAATCTTGATGAAATCAGACATGCATACAGCTTGCTTGAATTGCAATTAATTAACATTCAATTCTATATGTGAAACTAGGTAGAAGCACAAGCACGCTGCACAACTGTCAATAGTTAATCAAGATTAGTTAGGATTACATTAGATAAGGTCAATATTAAATAAGATTAGATAATCTGATATAGAAGGTTTTGTATTTTGTGATATTGAAATGAATGAGATAACTGAGTTATAAAATCTTTGATGGTGTTTGCTGTTTGGTCATCTATTGCAGCGTTGAAAAATAACATAGTATTAGGCTGTCACTAGTGTGTGAAGTGAAGTGAGAAGCAATAATGGGAATGCCATTCATGCTCCTTCCCAACAAATCCCAGGAGTGGAGTGTCATGGAAGCTTTTCACTTATAAATTTATATATTATAAATTATTGGTATGTGTTGCATGAGCCCTCACTATCTAACAAACTTGAGACTTGTAAATATGTCCTTATGACTTGGTCCTATACGTAACAAAAACCAGTCAGCTCATACCAATACGTATTCAACATGTCGAAATACGTTAAGGCAACGTATTCTACAAACCAAATACGCGTATTCGAAATTTAGGACACTACAGAAAACGTAGAATACGTATTCAAGTTTTTATGACACGTTGAAAATCGTATTCGACACGTATTAGGGCCGTTTTCGTGTCCAATACGTAAAATACGGGACACGGGACCGTGGGGGACGTGTCCTGTGACTTAGCCTACAGCAGAGAACAATCTAGCCCTGAAAATTAGCATATTCAACCTTTCTTCTTGGATTGGCTTCTTGACTTCCTTTTCCCTTGTCTATATAGGAACTAATCTCTTGATATTTCCATCATTCTTTCACTGTTTATATTGTGAAAAACATTGTTTTACTATAGCAATCTCTTCACGTCACCTTTGAGCTTCACTGTTATAGCTTAAGTACTCTGAATCTGTAATGACCCATCTATAAATATATATAAGAAACTAATTAAAAGGGGCTCCAAGTATAAAGTTATAATGTTATATTAAAACAAATATATAATAAAACAATGTGCTATATTAAATATAATGTTTATAATGTTTAAATGATATATTAAATCATAATGTGGTATATACGATATAAAGGTTATATTAAAAAGAATATTTAATAAAAATATCATATGATTTCAAAACATAAACATATATATTCATGACCTTAAATGGGATAAGGAAGGAATGTGTAAGGGAGGAGCGTGTCATCAGCAGGCTGAGTGGTGGGCTGCAGATGGAAGAGCGTCCATTGCAAAACAATAGGATAAAACCATAGGACAGTGATTTGGGAAGAAAAAAAAACAGAGGGAAAAATTGTGAAGGAGGAGGAAATCATCCACAAGAAGAGCTTGAGTGTTCCGAGGTTTTGGGCATGGGGGAACAGTCAACTTCTGTTAAGAAGCTTATTGGATTGAGCAGCCAGGTTCTGCTCAATTTGGCTGGGTGGATTCGGTCTTTTGGTAACTGTAGCAGCGTAGTCGGAGTCATCTTCAACCGCAGGGCACAGGTAGGTACCTCAGCAGTTCTGTTAATCGATTTTGTCAGATTTCAGAAAATTGTTTACAGATTCATGATATAAATCCCTTATTGTTTTTTTTTGCATCTGTTTACGTTCTTTACAGAATCCCTAGAGATAGCCCCTTTTAATGGGAGAAGAGTCAGCCTAAAGTGAGAGGATAAATTTCTTAGGTGATAGTGGTAACCATTATGGTAGTTCCCTCTCAGGTTGCACTCAATGGATTAGGTCTTTTATCATTAAGTGCTAGTTGTGGAGGTTCATACTGTATTTCATGCTAAAGTTTCACTGATCCCATCTAACATAAATACAAAAAAGGGAAAATGAAGGGTAATGGATATATATGCTAGAAAACACTGAATTAAGCATGAGATAGTTAGAGCCTATTGCATAGTAGTGTATATGAAATAAGACCGCCTGTGAGTCAAATGAAGAAAGAACCTCATTGAAAACCTTCAAAAACATTTAACAATGATATTAATCTTGTTTTGGATTATATGTCAAGGCATAAAAGCTCATTGGCACCACAATTTGAGATGCAATAATCCATCCTTTGGTTTGGATAAAAACGTACTTGTCTAATACATGTTTCAATCACAAAATAGCATAAAAGTGTAGAAAACTAATTAAATTCTTTAAGCTGCTGCACACTTACCAAATAAGCGGCCCTTTTCTGCATCCCATGCAATTCCATTCAGGACATCTATTTTCTGCATATCATAATATTTCAAAGTACAAATATAAGACAATGTGCACAAGTGCAGCTACTTCTTTGTACTTAAAATACCTACAAGCTGTTCAATAATGCTTGATCCAAACAGAATCCATTCATTCTAGGGTTATTATTTTAAATGTTGTGCTAGATGAACATGAATACTGCAACAGAATTGAATTAGAATAAGCATTATTAAAGGTTTCATTGGAATCTCCTGAGAAGTGCCCTAGGGAAATTTAGCTTGGCATAGAGCGAAGTTACTCTTGTCTGAAGGAATGTTGTTCTTAAGTTTTATTTAGACTGTAGGTGTGTCTTATCCTCTTTACAATTGGCTTAACTTTGCCTTTATTGCATTCATTCCCAAACAATATGGATCTCAACCTTATTATCTCTGCTCTAAGGTTATTTTAAAATGTTTGTAATAACTGCTAATTTAAAATTTAAATACCAGGTCTGATTTATTTTACCCAGAAAATTATTTTATTACACAAATATGTTGATGTTTTTGCAGCATTGGGAAGACACCCAATGAGGTTGGAACCACTCTCAAACATCCTAAAACAATTAATGGTAATGTTAAAAATTGAAGTAGAAGGATGAAAATGATAAAGATAGAGAATGTCAAGATGAAGATATAGAGATAAGAATAGAGAATGCTAAGATAGAGATAGAAACATAAAGATCGAGAATTTCATTAAAGATATAGAGACAAACATAGAGAATGCCACTTTTACTTCAAGAATTTAACATTAACATTAATTACATAGCATTAGTAGAGCCTAGACAAATCCACTTCCCAAGACTTGAAATCCCTTCTAATGCTACTTAATCGCCCTTAGCTACACTTCAAAAGCTCTGAGAGCTTCAAACCTGTGACTAAATTGCATGAGAATTAGACCAAAAATCAAACTTAAGAAGTCGTGTGCCGCTTTTTCACCAGACACATCCAAATTTCAGGACACAAGTAAGGCTCATCTTTGACATGAGTCAAACTCATGTCACGGATTTTTCATGTCTGACACATTAATTACATGACACAAGGGAGAGGTAAGGACATGACAGGTAACTTAGCTACTCACATATGAGAACATGCACATAAATTAAAATAAGATCATGCACGAAGTACCATCAGTGAGTGCATATAGCATTTGAGTAAGGCATTGGAGCTGATATATCATGGTAGAGTCCATCTAAAAGAGCTCATGAGTGGTGTGAGGCATAGATCAACATGCATCTGATGGAAGAAGTGGAAGAACAGGCTTGAATCGGAAGATATGAGCAAGAGAGCTCATCAAAGCAGCATCATCACACCCGCATGAGCGTGTCTCTAGAAGTTGTTACCTTGAATGCACAACACACTCCTCGTGGGCTGTCTAGCCCATGCAAGCATGTTGTTTGATTCAACATAGGATAGACGCAAGTCTTGGGCAGCTTTGATGGAATAAATAACTTGCACTAGTGGCATCTCAGCCAGCTATATCCCAGTATAATACCCCCACATAGGGGAAGTTCATATTGCCATTATGATAATTGGAAGCATCCGGTCTAACAAAAATAAAAATTAAACAGTAGAGTGCAAAATGCAACATCAAAATGGTTTTAATGTACCAGTTCACTTTTATATGGAATATGATATCAGAACTTTAAGTTCCCGTACAAATATTAAATAACAGGGGAATATTTTCTTACAAAACACCAGTATGAAAAGAAAAATTTAAAATGTCCCCAGATTTTTAAACTTTGAATAAGAGGAAAACTAAATCTCTTCTAAAAGTGAAGCTAAGCCGATTGACTAACTAAACATTTATCTGTCTATAAACTAACATAAAGGACTATCTATTATATTCCTACACTTTTACGTGGAATATGATATCAGAATTCGAGTTCCCAAATAAATATGCAACAAAAAGAGAAGATTTGCTTAGAAACCCAACATGAAAAGTAAAATTTAAGTGTCCCCAAAGTTTTAAAATTTAAGAATAAGAGGAAACTATAAACTCTTTTAAAACAAAAGTAAGTCACTTGACTAGATGAACATACTTAATAGAAAAGAACATAAAGAACTATCTATCATATCCTACCTTGTAGCCTGACGAAAGTAGACTTTTCCTGCAAATCAAAAATAAAGGAGCAAAATTCCATCATCTTAGTTCACCAACATTAAATGCAAAAGGTAAAACGTAAATTAATTTTTCCATGAATCTGAGCACTTGTATCTTTCATTCCACGGAAGCACTGAAAGTCTCTAGAAACCACATTCAATATTAATTGAAACAGACATTATTTTAGTATATTTCAGAGTATGTGCTCTGTATCGCACAAAGGATTCTGATACAAGCAATTACCTCAGTTTGTGAAGAATGATCCATCCAAGCACTTTCCCGTCTTTTGGTGAAATTCTTGCAATGCAATCAGACTGCATCAATTAGTAGAAAATGTTTCAAAAATTAGCAAAATGTATCTTGAAGCCGAGACTTGAAATCCTACTTGCTTATTTTTGGATTTTACTTTCCTGTTTAAGTTGTAGTTGACAGAGAATAAAAATATCTTGAAACTGAAGTACATCAATTTTACCGTTAAACATGCCTTCAAAGACAACACATCATACAAAATTGTGTGAATGGAGTTAATGATAATCTTACTGAAATACAGTACACCAACGTTACTCTGTTTATGTTTAAATGAGTCATTACAATTGATAACTGTCTATTTAGCCTTAACCAACTCTCTTTTATTGTAGAATCTTTATAATTAGAGTTTTTTTCTCCTGAGACCTTTGCCTGAGTGTAAGCTGTAACTTTGTGTTGAAAAAATCCTCTCAATCCTTGTGTAGTGAATAATAATTCTCAAAAATTGAATCTAGATTTCTTCATCTATAAAAGCACACAAACCCATATGATACACTCTTCTCAGCTTTAAATTCCTGGTCGCAAAATCCAGCATGGAATTCCTTCATTAACTTCTTGGACTCTTCCTTACTAATGCATCGGAGGATTACCCCATCAGGACTCATCCATCCAAGGCCATCTTGGCCCTTGGGTCAAACAGAACTTAGATGCTTTCAAAATCAAGGCCCTTCTCTTGTGATCAACAAGGTGAGGAGGGGCAGACAAGTTGCGCAAGTAATAAACAATATCTGTGTACCAGTCATCATTTTCAAGTTTAATAGATGTGGCACATAACTGCTCTTCTTCTCCTTCCCTAATGACTTTGTTGTTTCTTTCGGTTAGCATCTCAGCAAAGCCTTGTCCCTTGATGACCTTTTTGGGACAGATGTCGAGGTCATATTCCTGGATTTTGGATACCCACTTTCGCATAGACCCAAGACAATCAGTTTGTGTTAGCACATCTCTAGACTCTCACAGTGGGGTTAGGGACATGCATATGTTTTGTTATACCCCATATAAGCTATAAAATATTTGAAAGATTTGATGAGGGCATAGGCTTTTTTTTCAGTGATACTGTATCTTGTCTCCGCATCACGGAGTGATTTTCTCATGAAGGCTATGGGCCTTTCCCTTCCTTCATTGTCCTTTTGCAAGAGGAGGCCAGCGATAGTATCTTTAGAGGCAAAGGAATAGATGATAAAATCTTTGGCGTAGTCAGGGCTAAAGAGGATGCGGGCAGAGGCAATCCTTTCCTTGATTTCTTCAAAGGCTCTATTTGCTGCTCAGTTCCATGAATAGGGGTGTCCTTTTTCAAGAGGTCATTCATGGGCTTAGTGTTGATTTGTGGTAGCATCGGATGTGCTCTAACCATGAAAATTGGTGGAGAGGCTAAGGCACATGAAATCTCCAAGACCCAGAAATCGTTTCGAGAAATTCCATCCAGGTGAGGAGTTATTAAAATAATTAATATTTTTAATGGGTTCTTAAGTCTAAACTTAGGAAAATAAAAATATTAATGGGTATTAATAAAGATAAGGATGGGAAGCTTCTAAGAGACGAGGATCAAGTCTGTTTTAATCTTAGCCATTGATTAGAGACTTAATCTTGACCATTTATTCGTCAACAGGAAAAGTATAAGAGAAGACTTCAGGGCCATTTGGAGACACACTAGTACATAATATCTCAAGGAAAATCGATTCTCAAAGAGAAGGAGATCGATTTTAGAGGGAGAGTTACAGGGTGGAGGAAAAGGGGGGGATTAGCAGCAGTCAGGGAGCTCAGAAGAAGTGACACAGGGACTCTAAGACACAACGCAGAGAGGGACGCAGATCAAAGAGATGCAAGATGACGCAGAGAAGGACCAGAGTTGCACAGAGCAAAACAAAGTGATGCAGGGCTGACGCAATAGAGAAAGGAAGCTCTCCAGGGTGTTAGAAAGTCTCAGAGGAAAAGTCTCAGGTGTTTTCTCCTAGTGTCTATGTAAATTTTTCCGTAAAAGCGATTGTTGCTGAAGATTGATAAAACCCTCCTCTGTTGCACTGGTTTTCCCGCATTGGGCTTTTCCGGGGACAATTGTCCAAAAATAATTGTGTTGATGTGATTGATTTTTGTGCATATATTTATTTCTGTATAATGATGTGATATCTGCAGTAGAATTTATTTTAATGCTTACTGAAAGGATTTCCTAAACAACTTATTGGGAATAATAAGTAGGTGAAATAAATCAGTTACTGCTGTAATAGAATTTCTGTTTAGAAATTTTTACATGGTATTAGAGCAAAGATTCGGCGATTCTGTAAACTAGGAGTTAGTTGATCTAGCTGAAGACTTCCCCAAACGCCCAAATTCTAAATGATAACTTCTGCACACTTAAAATTTGCTTGTTAGATTAATAGATATCTAAAAAATGATTATAAAATTATCAAGAAATAGAGATACCTGGTACTTCTATCAAATTAAAATAATGATATTCTAAAAAACCCAGAAATCTATGTAAGATACCTGTACACAGATCAATCCTCAAAAGTTATTAACCAACAAATGCAAATAAAAGCAGCAAGTATTAAGAACAACATTATCACATAAATCTGAAAAAGGAACACCACGATCTGAAACCTGAAACCCCAAAGTCTTTGCGTTTTATTAACCAGAAAAAGCTACAAGAGCTTTCTTAGAGCAAGTACACGATTCAGAAATCAAATGCAAGTAATGGAGAGAGGCCTCTCATTTATAGGAAAATTCTCCAACAACGCGTTGGCTTGATCCCCGTCAAAACAATCTCAATTGTTGATGAAGATCAAATGATCTTTTAATCATCACCATTGAAATAAAGTTACTTTTTGAGGAAATTCGAATTTCACTTTTAATCAACTCGAAAATGATTATTTTGAATTAATTGCTGCAAAAAGTTGATTTTGACTTAACTACTATGGCCCAAGGGTTCAAAATATCTTAAAATTTTCAATATTCCCTTGGTCGGGGCTTCCAAAAATTAAAAACTTTAAAACACGCTAATTTTAAATGTTGGAGAATTTATCTTTTCCTAGGACCTAAATTAATTAAATTTTTGGCTTTAGCATTTTAATTTATTTTACTCAGAAATTTTAATTAATTGACTCATGAGGGGATCATTAATTTTTCCAACCCTTTAATATTTAGCCATGGTGTCTAACTATGAAGGACCATACACTAAATATTTGTTACATGAAATATTACATTTCTAACCCATAAAGGGGGAACACCTGTTCGTTATAAACCCTCAATAATTACCCATTTCTGTGACACAAAATATGATCTAGTAGACTAAGTGACTTGTAATAAAGTAATTTAACCAAATGACAAAATCCGCCCTAGCTTTAGGGTGAGGTTGGAGGGAAAAACTTTGTCGAGCATCTGTGTTTATAAACACACATGAATCGGTGAGACTTAAAACCTCCTAGAATAGAAATCATCATCAAAAAAAATATATTTACCTAGGTTGTTACATAAATTTGTCTTACTAAAATCATTTACATTACAAAATGCAGAATGGATTTACAAAACTCTAGTGTACATATAGTTGATAATGATGAATCTGTGGATCATTTGAGTGCTCGGATATGATGGAAATCCATGTGTGAAAAGATGTATAGCTATGGGGTAGTTGACATGGAGTGGTCAACAGGGCCAAGAGTGTACTAGGATTGATACACTCAGACATTTGCAGACCGATATCCACAAAAGCTCTTAGTGGTGTCGAATACTTCGTCACCTTCATCAATGACCATTCCAGGAAGACTTGGATCTACTCTCTAAAAACCACAGATGAGGTTTTCGGTCGATTCAAAGACTTCAAGGCTCTAGTGGAGAATCTGACAAGAAAGAAGATAAAAGTGTTGCGCTCAAACAATGGTGGAGAGTGTTGTCGCACAGATTGTCACGACAATGCTCAGACCGGGGGATGTCACCCTGATCCCCAATCTCTCTGTTTAAGCCTTCTCCCAAGGCTAAGGGGGTAGACCCTATGGGATGAATGAAAGCCAACTGTGGACCAGTTGGGTTGGGAGACACAGCAAGGCAATTTAGCACTTGATTGATTGAGAAATTAATGTACCAGTGCCTTAGGGAGTTAATGATTAAATGATTATTATCAGATGTTGCAGAAAATATGAACCTTGTAAAACAATCATTTATCATCAAAAAACCCAAGCAATGCAAGATATTCGATAAATGCACAATGCTTTAATAATGATCCAGCAATTAAATTTTTAAAGATTGAATGCTTTAAACAACCATACAATTTAAATGCTAACCAATTACCACTTTCATATAGCTAACTTGTAAATAAACATTTAAGCGCATTTAACTATAAAAAAGTGGAACCATGAAAGACACCAAAAATGAGTTTTCAATTAGTCCTTTTCAAAAAAAAAAAAAAATTTAAATTTGATAATTTTTATATTTTTAAATAAAACAAAACTAAGCAGAAATTAAAGTAAACGAAACCTAAAATTATTTACACTAAAATAAACTAAAGAAAAGAGAATAACCTAAAACTAAAAATAACTTTTAAAAAAAATCAAATATTAAACTAATCTAAAATCTAAAATTTAATTCTAAAACTAAATAAAAAAGATAAAACTTAACAAAAAAAAAAAAATCTTTATGCCTTTTTAAGTTTTTAATTTTTATGATTTTTTGATATATTTAAAATCAAATAAAACTAAACTAAACTAAACTATAACATATCTGATTCTAAGACCAAAAAAGGAACCTAAACTACATGAAACTTAAAATTATTAAAACTAAACTAAACTAAATCAAATTTATAATTGTTAAAACTAAAATCTAAAATCAAATAAATCTAAAAAAAAATAACCCATTAAAGTCTAAAATTCAAAATTTTTTATGATTTTTTTTTTAATAAGAATAAAATAAAACAAAACTAAAGTTAAACTATAACTTAAAAAAAAAAACTATAAGCTAAATAAAAATTAAAACCTAAATTAAAATTAAAATCTAATCTAAACTAAAAGAAACTTTTTATGCCTTTATTACTTTTTAATTTTTATGATTTTAAAATTCTAAAATTAAAACTAAGATAAAACTAAGCTAAAATCTAAAATATCTAAAACCAGAACCTAGCCAAAATCTAATCTAAAACTAAGCTCTAACCAAATGATATTTTATTAGAATTAAATTCTAACTAAACAAAACTTAGCTCTAAATATAAATCAAACAAAATCTAACCTATCCTAGAAATAAGCCACTGTACGCATAAATGAAAATCAAAACAGGCTTAGTTGTACAAAGAAATAATCAATTTTTGTTCGCTGCGCAGGTTCAGAGAAAGGTTGGCGTGAAGCACAGAGGAGATACGCAGAAAAAAAATGGTTGTTGCAGATGGACGGAATGCCAAGGGAGGAGTTGCGTTGTGTGTGAGGTAAATGCGTGGGAATGGAGAAACGCTTGGTGCGGACAATGTGGAGCAACCAACGCAAGGTGCCACAAGTCTTGTATTTCTTTTTTTTTGTTTGCAGATGAGTGGAACGACGGGGATTTGGAGAGGATATGCAGGAAAGGAAGTTGGGCAGCGTGGACGGTGGGTAGACTGTGCAGATTTGATGAAGAACACGATAGGTATGGGCTGCGTTAAAAGGTCAAAGTTGCAGCTACGGGCTTGAAGGAAACAATGGGGAGTGGATTGAAGAGTTAAGAGCTTGTTCATAGACCTGGCAGGGAGCAATGTGGGAACCTGCGTGTGGAAGAAAGGTAGCAGAGGCTGCAGGAAGGAAAGTGCAGGTATAATGGACGCTATGCGGAATAGGCAGCAGTGTGGAAATGGCTGCGTTGAAGAAAAGCAAAGAAAGCGTAGCAGCGTGGGATGGTCTTTGCAGTTGAATGGCCAGCGCTGCAGTTTGATGGACGCAAATTTGGAGATTTGGACAGTGCACACCCTGAAAAAATTTCGAAATTTTCCTGTGAAATGAAACCCCTGCAGACAAATGGCTTGGAAACCTCGAATTTCTCCAGAAATTTTGAAAAAAAATTCCAGATTATATCTATGCTTTAAATTTAGCAGTAAAAAACCCTCATAGACTTTTGAATAAAATTTAGAAATTCTGCTTCAAAAACCCATGTAAGATCACCTCCAGATAAACAAAAATCCAAAACCTTGGACTGCAAAATGATACCCCTGCAAAAGCTAGTTCTGAGGCTAGATCTTACCCTCTAGGGCCTAGATCTGGCTTCAAAATCAAATTTCGAGTTCAGATCTGCAACCTGTTCCTAAAAACAATGAAAACAAACAGCCAGAACTTGAGAATGTAAAAGATAAATGAAACCCTCAAAACCCTAAGAAGCAACTAAATAATTACAGTGTTTACAAACTGAAGGCTCTAGGTAGCCAGATTTATCGTTATGCCACAAAAATATTTCAGAATTTTAAACTTAATGTGAGGTGCTTCAAAAAACCAATGTTACCAGACTCGGAATCGGCAATAAATCGGTGAGGCAAAAGAGCAAAGAGTTTTAATCGGATCGGCAAAAAATCGTTGAATTCATTAAATACAAATATACTCATACATTGAATTAAAAAAACCATTTTTCATTAATAAGAAATTTAAAAAATTAAATGAAGATAGATGTCAGTAAACATATAGAAATGTTGCCTTTCAATAAAACCAAAAAACATGTAGAACCCTAGTTTTATTCAATGGAGCACAAGATTCTAAATCACTGTGCCAACCTGCTCTCACTATCAAGACTCAAGAGTCATATGAATGTCCTATCATCTATGCATATGAAGATTGCTGCAAGATCACTTAGATCTTTGCCATGTATCAAATATATGTGTCAAATCACTGTCAAGTCTATATGTTAAGTTTATATGTTAATATGTCAAGTCATTATCAATGGAATTTATAGATCAGGTAAATCACCATCCACAAGCATCAGCTCTATCTTGTATCAAAGGGCTCACAATGTATCACAGTCAACTTGAAGATTGAATATGTCACTATTTTATGAATGCCTCTGGCCTTCTGAAGATATATCATGTTGTGCCATCGAAGCTTTCTACAACAAATGATAGTTTCTTTGTTTCTTGAGAAGGGTTAAACAAAGGCCACAGAACATTTAGTTTAGTCAATGATCAGAGTTACCAAGGAAATCTCCGATTAAGGATGAGACTAATCATAAATATTGTAGAATTTGATTCAGAGAACTATCTTAAAAATTGATGCTCTACTAGATGTTTGATGATCTAATGATGCCTGGAATATACATTGATGCTTTAAGGTAAGTGTGCTTGTTGCTCAAGTCAGGGTAAGATAAGCTATTGTATGTGTTGCTAAAATCACAATGTCACTGACTCACTGCCTTAAGGCTGTTATATTGTTATGAAACCAGCTCAAGAAAAAATAGAAAAGATACATCAACGCCTTAGAATTCAGCCTCTTCGACGGGGCAACCTCCTTTACATTACATAAATGAACAATTCTTGGATGATTCAAATGAAAAGACCTCCTCTCTATATAT
>APFE030398269.1:51434-68850 GCA_000404065.3 Pinus taeda | reverse complement strand
GAATTTTAGATAGTTTTAACGAGATGAACAAGACAAGCGCTTGATATTTTTGTGTAATAATCCCTCAAGTCCAAAAGGATTAAAATCTAGAGGAGGTATAACGCTCCAGGTAGATTTAACGAGATGGAGAGGCCAACTGCTCGGCAATCTTTTCATATTTTATGAGTCAGATGAAAAGAGCTTAAAGGAGACTCGTCTTTGAAGAACGAGTGATATTTTCAGGTAGCTGCTAATTCTAGGTAAGTTTTGGAATTTTCCAATCATGGCAGTGTCACAAGGATGGCTGAGAGAATCACTCTTTGCAGCTTTTCCTCAAAAGGTTAAACAATCAAATGGAGGCGTATGATCGGCTAAACAGAGTGGAGGTGATGGCAAGAACACGACCAGGACTCAAAAGCTGATGATAATGCATTCACAATGGTTATTTACTGGAGGTTGGTTCATTTTTTAATGACCTTAAACTCTGGGGGTACATTTGCTCATTGCTTAGGTTTAATTTTTAACGAGCTTGAATTTCGCATAAAAACGGCTCGTTCTAGTCGTATAATAAGGATGTCTCATCGATAGGTTCAATTTTTAAGGAGCATGCACCATTCTAAACTTTGCTTCGCTCCCTCTCACACTTCAGCTAGGAACAACCAACTACTGTCCTAGGGGTTAGTTAACTACTAAGGTTAGGTAGTAAAATTTTTCCTTTACTTTGCCGGTGTCATTTGGCCCCTGCGAAGGCGAACGGTCAATTTGACCACTCACCTAACTTAAGAAGTTGAAGATAGCAGAAGTATAGAGTTAACATTACGCTGGCCACTTTTCACTTGCACGCAAAAAGGTTTGCATGCCCCCAGGTATAGCAAAGTAGAGTTTCCAGGTTACCCTTCAATTTGCAGAAAAAAAAAATTTGTTCTATTGGGAAAGGCCTACCCTCTAACGGAGGTATCTTATTCTATTCCAACCCCATTTTCCTAAATGGATGAGCATGTCAAACTAGTCATATTCCTATGCGGAAACCTACCCTATACCTCATGTTTTCTTGTTGAAGCAGACTAGGGTGCATGCCCCCTGGGTTTCAATCATGCCCACCGAATTACTCCCGTTCTTCAGATGGACAAACTGGAGATTGATGAGACATTCCTTGCATGGAAAGACAAGTTAGGGATGGTACTTGACTATTAGCTATGTGTGAGCCAAGGAATGAAAGCTGGTCTATGAGCTAGACCACTTGGCCTTCATGCAGAAAGCACATTACTCGAAAGAGTGAGGAGACAATGGCTCCCATGCTAGAAATATAGTCATGGCCAAGGAGCAGATTATAATATAAAGGTCCTTGGACTACCATTACGTTTAGATACATGGTTTTCCCTCTCAAAGTTATAGGAAAACTCGGAAGGATCCCTAATAGTCAACTAGTTCCTTTATTGAAGCCTGTTAGATTTCGCATCTCAGGCATAAGCGTTGGCGAACCAAGCACTTTCCAAGAAGTTGAGGAAAGGATACTCACAGAAGCCCCTTCATCTATGATGGCACCAACCATGACCATTCTGTAAGCTTGTACAATGATTCAGAATGGTACATTGGATGGTAAACGGGGTCTGCCTAGTAGATTCCAATCGAAGGAAACGACTAGGTTACTCGGGGGTGGGACCAAAGGAACGGCCAGATATGACCATGACGAACTTTCCTGCTATGGTAAAGGAATAGGTAGATTTCCCCCATGTTCATCGGAGTCTATGTTTATGAAAAGAATTTGAACAGTGTCATTCTCATTCTCTTCGGTGACCGTATCATTTGAAGATGGACCTTCTGAAGATAGGACTGGGTCAACTGCTGCCTCAACCTTTTGAATTTTGTTTGGTATGGATTCAGATGGTATATATTTAATGATAGATGCTTTGACCGACCATAAAGTTGTGTCAGTTGGATTTTTAACTAGCAATGGACTCGGCAAGAGTTTCTTGTACCCAGGAGGAAGCCATAGCTGTGAAGCAGGATGGTTATCCAAGACTCTTTGAGCTTCACCCAGGAAGGGACAACGGTGGATGGCATGATTTCCTTCACACAGTTTGCAAGGAAATTTACATTTTCCTTTCTATCCAGAGACTTCATTTTCACTAGTTGATGGTGTACTCTCAACATGATCGTTAGAGGTTGATGACACCGGATTGTGCAAACGAGGAGACCAGTCCCTTAAGATCCGAGGGATGCAAGGACAATCTCAATGATAGTGGTCCCCTTTGCAAATGACACATGGAGATTTCGATTTGGATAGTGTAGTGTGTGGATTTTTGCTAGATGATGCACGGTTGCCCCTTTTTTCCTTTGGCTCCTTCTTTTTCTTCTCCTTCTCCTTCCCTTTCTTCTTCTTCTCACTTACTTGGTCTTTAGCTTTACCAGATTTACCAAGCGAAGAGGAAGGAGGGGAGGGAGAAATGAGTGAAGAAGAAGGTTGGGGGCTAACTTTAGTATCATCTAGTTTCTGACTTGATTGCTCAGGAACCACGATGGTTTGAATGACAGAGGTCGAGAAGAGCCATATGGGCAAGCCGATTTTCAGTCTTGGGAGGGACAATGTGGCCATATGAAGTGCACCAACATCTCCCCAAGAGGAGAAAGGACTAGAATTTCCTTCAAGGGGAAATCCTTGGTTGGTGGACTCCATTTTTCTCAACCTAAGACCAACTAGGGAACGGTGACGTTATTTCGATTAAAATAAATTTTAGATGCTTTGACAAAACTTCCTTTTTCAATTTTTAAGAGTTGAGAAAAAGCAAAAGATGATTCTAGTCACCTTTTATTTTTAATGAGCTTGAAGTGACAAGTGCTCAGATGGACCTTTTCCTTTAAGGATTCTGAAAAGGAACGAAAGAGACTACTCTAGAAATCTAGACAGAGGGATTACCAAACCAATTGCAAAATTGCAGAATACTTTTTACGGTATGGCAGTGAATCTTCCTAAATGTTGTGTTCAGTGCATTGTGATCGATAGAGTAGCAGACATGAATCCCTAAGGATAAAGGATATATCCTATTGTGGTCTCCCAATATATACTCGACGGTACGTGGGAGCACAAGTCCGTACTGGCACTTGTCATCTCAAAGAGGAGGAATCACCCAACCTACAATGAAAGTGATAGTTACCAGGCTTTATGATGCTAGAATACATCTCTAGCCTAGACTTCTAAATGTTGTGTGTTAGGCTCCAAAGCGTTTTTATGTTCATTGAATTTATTTTACAGTTGATCTTTCTTAAGAAGCTTGCCTATCAGGTTCACCGCATGATGTAGATATACAATTCCTAAAATGCAATCTAAGATGATAAACAATCGTTTAATCTTCTTTTTGCAATGAAAATCCTAGCTACTAAGGAAAGAGAAGCGAAATTCTTTCAAAAAAGAGCAGAGAGCACACACTAGATGTACTGTCCTAAATCAAAATGAACAAGCAATCTAAATGCAAATTCACATGCATGTACTTGTTTTCGCTTTCTTAATATGTGAATGACAAAAAGAATGCTAAGTAAAAATTTGAATCGTTTCAAGCGACAATACTAACGATTTTCTTTTCAAAAGATGAAAGGAAGATAATGACAACACTTTGCGATTTTGAATTGAAAACTACTTTTGAAACTTGAAAAACTATTAATTCAAATCAAATACAAGAGTAACAGTGTAATCGACCATCAAGAACAATAGGATTCTTTTCTTTGACTGAAAACGACACTTGCAACACTTTCAAATCAAAAGACGACAGCTTGATTACGCTACTTCTTTGTAAAAGAGGACCATAAATGGCGAACAATACATAAAAACATTTATAGTTCTTTGTACTATGGAGGCTAAATCATGTAAAGGAAGGGAGTTTCCACAGAGTTATACTGATCACAGACAACAAAACTCCTGAATAAAGCTGAAGAGAGTGAACAAAAAACCAAAATCTGGAAGCAGAAGAGGTCTTATCTGATCATCGCACCTATAACAAAGGGAAAGTGAGATGCATCTCACCTACTGCACATGAGAGGTGTGATGCATCTAGATTCCCAAGAGGAGAAGGTGCGATGGTCTAGGGACAAGACTTCAACTTGGTTCTGGGTCACAGTTTGCAGCTCAGTTCAGGGATTTAAGCCAAGCAAATGATAGTTAGTAAATGCAAATCACAGGGGCTCATCTAATGAGGCTACTGGAGCCACCACCAGGGCAATTAGGATGTTTACAAATCAGTTGTTCAGTTTATAAGCAAAACCTGGAGATAGACTAAAGCAACATTAATCTACTTTGCACTTGCATAGCAAATGCAGTTCGAAGGCTAGCTGGCTTGACTTTAGGATCCGTCTGTAAGTTTATAAAGAAAACAAATATAGACAAGCAAAAAACTACTTGGTCCCCAGTGGAGTTGCCATTTTGTTATCAGGAAATCTAGTGTCTATGCAGAGCTGCTAATCCCACTAAGATGGGTAGCTATCTTAGAAACAAACAGATTAAAGTTACTTTCGCTTTCCTTTACGAGAAATAGATAAGAGAGTAGAAAATAATACCAACCTCGATCCTTCACTTGGTTCTCTGCTTGTTCCTTCTCCTCTTTGATAGATCTTTACCACTCTTCCCTTGACCACTCTACTTCAAAGAGTACCTGTAAAGCCAAAGTGCAGAGATCTACAATCATAAACAATATAGGACAAGATATATATTGACCACACACATTCATATATTAGCAAACATACAAGAATGTGGAGGAAAACTTGAATAACTTTATTGATATAGAGATTAGAAGAGAGGATTAAAACCCATTGATCTGACCCAACGTCATCTTCCTAGCATGAAAGCCCTTCTTTACCTCATGAAAAGCTTAGATCACCCAACGTTATGATATTCCACCAGGAAACCAACAACACTTCCTTACAAGATACAATATTCCAGCCTCTGGATCTCTAGGATGGGGGATCCATATATAGATGATCGTAAGAGGGTGAGTCAGATTCTGGGATTTTGATTAGTGTCCTCTCTCTGATAGTTCTTGATTCCACTTGGAGATTGATGATCTCTTACTCATCCCTGGGTGAATTTAGAGAGGCAATTGTCACAAGAGAAGGTTCTAGAAGATTCCATGATCATCCACCTTGTAAAATGTCTCTGCCATTTGTCTACTCTCGCCCATCGCACCCTACAGAAGGGCTTTCCAGTATGCATCGCACTTTTTACACTAAGTAGGTGAGATGCATCGAACCCTCTTCATTGAGCAGTCTGTATTCTCTAGTATTGACCAGTTCTGAGTAGTTTTCTGTGGAGAACTTATGGGAGATGATGTAATCAGCTGACCTTGTTCCTTTAGGGCATGAAACAACAATTTTAGGGACTCAGAAGCCCCTCATTTATGGACATATTTGATTGGGTTTGCAGTGCCCAAATATGTCTATAACAATAAGGGGTGCAGCTTTAAAGTACAATATTATTGAAAAGCAAGCTCTTGCTTTGGTAAAGGCATTGAAAGAATTTCGATTCTATATTCTGCATTCTCACATCCTTCCTTACGTCCCTAACATTGTCATTAAAGATGTCTTAGTGCAAACTGATCTAGAAGGGAGATGAGGCAAATGGATCGTAGCTTTGTTATAATATGATGTGGAGATCAAACCAACAAAGGTCATCAAGGGGTAGGGGCTGGCCAAACTAATGGTGGAGTGTAATTTGCATGCCTTGGGCATAAATCTGATTGCTGCTATGTCTGAAGAAGATGAAGAAAGTTCACTTGTTCAAGTATCAGAAATTTTTCTTCTTTCTCCTTGGTATTCAAATATTGTTTATGTGCTTCAACATCTTTCATTACCACTTGAAATGACTAAGAACAAAAGTAGGACCCTGAAATTAAAGGCTGACAAGTTTTGTATAATGAATAATGCACTCTATTGGAAAGATCCTTGTAGTGTCTTGCTCAATTGTTTGGTTGAAGAAGAAGCAAAATAGGTCATGGATGATTTTCACAAGGGAGATTGTGGAGGTCATCTATTTCGGAAGAAAACAGGAAATAAAATTTTGAGAGTAGGATATTATTGGCCAACCCTATTTGTTGACATGTACAAAATTTTTACAAGCTACCACGAGTGTCAGATTTTTCAAGGTAGGAGAAAATTACAACCTTTACCACTCAAGCCGACTGAAGTAAGTTCCTCATTTCAGTAGTGGGGTTTAGACTTCTTTGGTGAGATCCATCCTACTTCTTAAGCACAACACAAGTGGATCCTCATAGTGACAAACTATTTCACTAAATGGACTGAGGTGATTCCCACTAGGCAGGCCACTGATTCGGCAATCATTTAGTTTCTTGAAAATAATATGTTGTCATGTTTTGGCTGCCCTAACAAGCTAATTATAGATAATACAACAACTTTTAAATCTAAAAAGATGATTGATTTTTGTAAGAAATATCAAATTACCTTGGGGCACTCAACTACATATTATCCACAAGGTAATGGTATCGCGGGATCCTCAAATAAATCATTGGTCAATATTATCAAAAGGCTGTTGGAAATGAACAAGAGGAGTTGGCATAAAAAGGTTCTTAATGGACTTTGGGCAGATAGAGTAATTCAAAAGAAATCAATAGGCATTTCTGCTTTTGAGATCATGTATGGTGTTGACACGGTATTCCCGACCTCTCTCACAATCCCAGTTGTTAAACTTCTGCAGGAAGGTGGCAGTGAGGAAGATCATTTGTAGCAAAGAATAAATCAAATGATCCATTTACAACAAACTAGAGAGGAGGTTTTTCAGAATACCTTCAAGTTGAAAGAGAGAATTAAGAAAATATATGATCGAAAGGCAAAGGCGGACAAGTTTCAAATTGAATACAGTCTTGAAATGGGATGCTCAAAATGAAGAAAAAGGTAAGCATGGCAAGTTTGAGAATCTGTGGAAAGGTCCATTCAAAATTGCTACATATCAGGGCCAAAATGCTTTCCTGCTGAAACGAATGAACAGAGAAGATTGTCTAGGCGGGCCAGTCAATGGTCGGCTGCTCAAACGGTACTATCTTTGAAATGTTTTCTATTGTCATATGTATCATTGTACATACCATTTTATTTCCTTCATTACATGTGTGTACTATCATCATTCATTCAGTTTGGGGCCCGAAGTGAAGGCTATAAAACTGAAAGTCTGATTTCAATTTGGTGTGAATTGTTTGTGTTAGTTTTGAGTCAATTTTCAGTTGAATTTAGTCTTGAAATTGAGTCATATTTAAGTCAGATTTCAGTCCTGAAATTCAGTCGGTTTTGAGTTAAGATATTGGTTTTGGTCTGCCGAAGTTATTGACTGCATAGCCCAATGGATGAAGGCACTACTTGCTTTCCCAAAGATTTGTAGTTCTTTGCACCTTCAAGGAGCTACCATCCCTATTGGAGCCAATGTTAGTGTTGGTATCTTCATCCCTCCATCAGTGATCAAAATTCTCTTATTGCATTACATTTTAGCTGTCTCATCTGATCAGATGCATGCCATTAGGATCATGGATCATCTAATTCCAGTGTCATTTTATAAATTCTTCCCTCATGATCTTTACCTGCTGGCCCATTTTCAGGTCATTTACAGTCATTTTTGTCTCTACATCTGTAAAAAGTCATTTTTAGTGTTTTAGGTCTCATTAGGTCTAGGGTTTGTCCTCAAGATCTTGTAAAATCTCAATAAAGGTCAGCAGGCACATGAGGAGGTCAAATAAAGTCTTAGCAACAAAAATTTCAATAATCACATGCTCAGTGATTGATTTTTTCCTCAAAACCCTGTTTTGAGGAAAAACAATTTTTTATGTTTTATGTATAAAATTTTATGTAATTTCATTTTTCCTACATGTAGTAATTTCAAGATGTAGCCCTGGTCACTTTTCCAAGCTCCTACATTCCAACCCCTACAAAAGAGTCAAAAATTCAAAGCATTTAGTCCGTCAAAGGCAAAAAAGCAAGTTAAACTACCAAAACAAATTTTTAAAAAGCAAGTGAAAGACAAACATTACAAAGTGGGCTTTTATATGTGAAAAGTTAAATTGGTGGATATATAAAGTCCTTCCATTTCAATCAGCTCATTTGTGTCCAAAGAGTGAATGAGAAATAGGTGCTAAACTGTGTTTTTGAGCCTAAGGAGCAAATTTGCAACTAAACTGTGAAACTTTTGAGGCGCGACACACCTGGGTCGAGGCACAACACACCTGGCCAGTGCGGTGCATACACCGCAGGTTTTACAAGAATTTATAATTGGCGCAACACACCATTGAGGCGTGGCACACTTGTTAGTGGGTGCGGTGCACCGGCCTCCAAAGCCCAAACTCATTCAAATTGCCTCCTCCAAGCTCCAAACTTACGAATTCCGCATTCCACAATTAAGTTAAAATCTCCATATTGCCATTGCAAGGGTTTTCATCAGTTTTTATGGTGTTTCAATAGGTAAAAAAAAAAACCCTAGCTGCTTGCACAATTGTATTGAGAAAATTGCCTAGGGTTTGCAAAATTATAGTTTTTTTTGTCTAATTCCCATCGTACCATTTTCACATCCCCTCACTACAATTTCATTCACCTCTTTTCTCCTTCCCTCTTTCACTTACACCTATATATTTCCCCTATCCCCAAAAATAAAAACCCTAATCCCTAACCTCAGTTCTCCCTGTTAGCGCTTAAATCTACCTTAGGCTGAAATAAGGTAAGACTCAAGGCTACATCAAACCACGCTCAGCCTCGTAGCTAGCCCTACGCGGACAGGAGAGGGCTCTCTCTGGGTCAATCTCGGCAAAAGATAATCAGTGAGGTCAAGATGACTGAATTGATGACTAATTTTAGGTTAGGTATGAAGTACAAGGACTTTAGAATTCATTTTTTGAGGTTTTGTTGAATTCAAGGGAAAGGCAATTTTCGGTGCGGGGATGAGGCACAGCTTTTGCAGAGGTCTACTTGGGGCAAGATAGGCGATTGTTTTAAAGTTATTGAATGGATAGATCTGACTAGCGAGAGGTTAAGGAGAGCAAGAAACTTTCAAGGGTTCTCCTTAAACAGATGAAAACATGGAAAATCAAACAAATTTAAAAGCAAAGCATAGGAAATTTATGGATTCTACCTTAGCACTTCATTTGTTCAATTGCAGAAGATTAAAGAAGGAAAGTGGTACACATACAAAACTTACAAGTACTGAAAGAAACACACCATCAAGACATAAAGCCACATGAATCCCAAATAGTGCTGCAAAACCCTGGTCTTTCCTTTGCCAAAAATGCAGATAAGATATGTACAATAGAATCTCAAGCTATTCCCAAGAGTCCAACCCTGAAAATGACTAAGAAAATACATAATATAGGCAAGCCAACACATTCCCTTGCATCTAGGGGTCGAACTCATCATCCTAAGATTTGTTTCAACCAATTCTAAACAAAGCACTACAATCTAGGCAGTCAAAACAACTTGCCTCTATAAGCTAGGAAACCAATTCATTCATTAAATTTTTGCTATTTTATGAATGAATCATCTAGAATAGGTAAATAAGTGTCAAATAAACATAATATTCCATTAATTACATCAATAAGGGTGAAAAATACCATCACAAGTCAAAACTGGTCAAACTGGCTTCATTTGCTGAGCTGAGGATGAAAATTGTGCCCAAAAACCCTGTGCGCCGCGCGCCTGAGCCCTGTGCACTGCGCGCCTTTCCACCTGTGTTTGGGGCATGTCCTAACATCCAAATTGAGCTCAGGTTGGCTTGTTGGAAATCCCTGGATGTCTACTTTCTAACCCAAGTTGTATTTTCCAATGTGGTGTCCATTTGACCCTCCCAAAGTGCATTCTCCCAGAAGTACTTCCTTCTGGTGCAAAAAGTGGCAGAAAGGTGGTTTTCATGATGTTTTTGAGCCTTTGGTCACCCAGAACTTGATGAAATGCTTTGGAAATGGTTGAGCATGTGTATTTCATCATGAGAAATCCAAAACTACAAGCCATTTGTGATTTGGACCTCCACATCTTATGGGTCGTGCGCTGCGCGCTACGCGTAGAGCCAAAAAACCTGTTTTGTAAGCCAAAAATGTCAAAATGACAAAAGTTTCTCTGAATTTGCCCAAATTTGCCCAAAATTTTCTCCGAATTTTCCCAAATTCGGAGTGAAGACCCTCCATCATGTATCATGCCCAACTAACAAAGCTTCGGCCAAAACTTGAAGTGGATCGGGCCTTTTCCATTGTTTTAGCGCTTTGCTCAAGCGCCTCTTAAGGATCTTCATTTTCGCTTTGCAAACATGCATGCGAGCCCAATAGTGAGTTTTCATATGACGAAGAATGTCTTTATCCCTGTTTGCCTTCGCCAACAACTTCTCCAAATGAGTGTTTACCCGGATGAGCATTGATTCTCGATCAATAGGTGTCAAATCACCGGGTCTCCTTCGGGCCAATTCTCGGTCTTCCCGGATCTTCCGCAGCTCATAAAGTTCATGCTAATCTTCGAGTTGTTTGTTGTGCTGCTCCAAGTAGTTGATCACCCATTCAGCCATCTGCAATTTCTTTTCCAGTGACTCATTGTTGGCCCTTTGCTCTCGGATGATCTCCTTGAGCTCCGAGTTAGGAGAGCTAGCATCAACATCAATGATACCCATGTCTTGACCTCATGAAGGACCCTCATCAAACATGGGTCTCTTGCCCCTATCCTGAATCTGTACCTATGCTGAAGACGGAGGCGAGACCCCTTCCACATGATGTGGAGATAATACTCGCTGTGCTGATGATGTCAACAAGACCCCTTCCACCCCGGGTCGAGATAGTACTCGTCGTGCAGATGCAAATAAGGCCCTGTGGCCTCTCTGATATGTCACATATACTGGAGCATCAACATGCTCGATCTTAGGAATGTCAAACTACTGTGAAGGCCCTCCCTCATCATGAACTATCTCTGGAGGAGGCTGTAGTGCGGAAAAGTAATCACGGGAGATGAAATCCTCCCAAGTAATACCTTGCTGTGCCAACTGATGCATCACTATGATTTTGATCAATGCATAATGATATATGCTCCTATGCTAATGTGCTAGGCTCTTCCTTTGTACTAAAGGCACCATCCTCTCTATGTTACGACACATGAAAAACGGAATGTTCATCATATGTACCCTTGTGAAATGCATCAACAAACGGACATGGTACACATAGAGACGCGAGAATCTGCCCTCACAGCTGAAATACCGAATGATGAGTTTCATCAACAATGCAAACTCATCTTTCAGGAATTCGAAAGGAAAAGCTGCGCTCAAGTGTCTGATATACCCGGGCTTGATATATGGCTCATAGTAAAATCTGTCTAGCATCTGGCGTTTGCTCCATTCCTCCCCTACATTTGGTATCCCGGTGGCCTGAGCAATAGTCTCGGGTGACAAGGTAAAGTTCACTCCGACAAGGTTTATATGACCATCCTGTAGATTAAGAACAAATAGATGGACTAGTTCCCGATGATGTTGAGTTTGTGAGATCATCTCACAATATTGGAAACATGATTGGCGTCGAAAACAATCCATTGCAAGTGGGCAAGCTTGCAATTGAGCCAAAGAAGTAGGCTCCTCCCTAACATGTTGTCCACTTTTGCCACCTTTGTGATACCTTCATGGCACATTTGGCACATTTACCTCCGGTGTACAATCACTATCATACTCCTGCTCATATACTGACTCAATCTCTGACATATTCTTTAGAAACAAGATAGCTGGAATATATATATGCTGATATACAACTGTGTACAAAATTGACTGTAGACTGTTTCCTTTTCTCAAAATGTTGTGACCAAGGGGACATAAATGTACAAGGGAATTGTTAGGAATAGGAAAACATTAGGGAAATGGGGAACATGGAAATAAAACAAGGAATTTAGAGAAGGGAAGGGACATGGAAATCTTGAAGTCTTAGGGTTTTGGGATGAGGTAGGGATTATATGTTTGTAATAGAAGGGAGGGATTAGGATTTGAGGGAGGATAGTGTAGGGTTTATGAGGTAATTATTGGGGAAAATAATGTTGAATATAGGGGATGGGAAACAAAAGAAAATAGGAAAACATGATAACCTTGGTAGCATTTATTTTTTAAAACCCTTCAGCAATTTTGGCATTCAAATTCTTACAGCAATTTAATGGACAAAGAAGGGTTTTTCTACTTGGTTTTCTAGGACAAACATATGGTAATCCTTTATATAAACCATTCAAAACCAAGAATGAGCCATGGATATAAGCCTACCTGTGAATTTATGATTGAGAGGAGGCATTTTAGTGTTTTCTTGGACAAAGTTTGGGCATAAACCCCAGTGCGCCACGCGCCTCACCCAACACGCCACGCGCCTCTGATGCGCCGCGCGCGTGCAAATTCTCACTGGGTTTTGTTGCCTGATGCGCCGCGTGCGCAACCTGATGCACTGCATGCCCTGGAAATGGCCCAATTTGCTTACAAACTCGCCAAATTGCTTTCGAACAATGCTCTTCACTCTTGGACTGTGGAATGGGTTGCAAATGAGGTGAAATATCTTCATATAGACTCCTTTTTTATTTTTTCTTGATTCATAACCCATTTTCTTATGTTTTGTCGTTGACACTTTTTCAAAATTAATAGACCCTGACCCTTTTGGTTTCCCCTTTAAAATTGATTGAAATAATGATTTTCTCTGATAATTTTTTGCAGGGATAGCTGTGATATGCTCTGGCAAAGGAGACCAAGGTTGCGCTTGGACATTTCAAGGATTGAAGTTTTTGAAAATTTTTACAAAAATGAGATGACGACTTATCTTCAAAATAGAGTTTTGAAGAGAAGTCATACTTTATCTGTACAATCATGAAAATTATTGAAGTGATTATCTATCAAAGACGTCCCTCTGGCCTGTTGGTCTTCTAAGACTTTTCAAAACAAACTTGACTCAACCCTAGACCTAAGACCTAAAAATTTAAAACATGATTGTAAATGACCTTTGAAGCTTTATCACTAAACCTGAACCAGCAGTTCCATGCATGAGGGGAATGAGTGACACAAACCATTCTGTCAGAATTATGGCATGCCTAACGAAATGCAACTGATCAAAACTGATGGGACACCTAATCATGAAATGAAAAAAGAGCTTTGATCTCTGACGGAGGGATAACTAGACTGACTCTAACACTCCCAAACCTTAATTAACATCCCTAGTCCCTAAATATCATTCCCCAAACCCTGCCATTCCAAGAAACCCTACAAGCAGCATCCCAACCCCTCATTCACATTCCCTATCATCAAATCCCTATTATTTAGCAGCAAATACCTATTGTCTCTATAAAATTTATTCATACTCATCTAAGAAACATTAGACAATGGAAAACTTTGAGTCATATTCATCTTATGACAGAAATGAGGAAATATTAAGTGACTCCTCCAAAGAAATTCATGCACCAAGGAGACCTCACAAGACTAGAAAACATATTCGGGAGGAGCCCACTACACTTACTAAGTTGTTGGCTTTCCCAATTACTATAGAATGCTTAAAACATCAATCCTGCTATCAATTTTGTGAGATGGTGAAAAGAGTCAAATACAATCATGAGCTAGGTAGAATGTTTGTCCTCCATCTTCACAATGGTCAGGTCACTTTGGCAGTTGTTACATTCACTTTGACACGGGAATATATAGCTGAAGCAAAAATGTTATAGACATATTTGGGCACTGCAACCCCAATCACATGTGTCCATAAACGAAGGGCTTCTGAGTCCCTAAAAGTGTTGTTTCATGCCCTAAAGGAACAAGGTCAGTGGATTACATCATCTCCCGGGAGTTCTCCACAGAAAACTACTCAGAACTAGTCAAAAATAGACCATACAGACTGCTCAGTGTAGACAGTGTGATGCATCTCACTTGCTTAGTGTAAAAAATGTGATGCATACTGGAAAGCCCTTTTGTATGGTGCGATGGGGGAGAGTGGACAAAATGTAGAGACAATTTGCAAGGTGGATGATCATGGAATCTTCCAAAAACTTCTCCTGTGACACTTGTCTCTCTAAATTTGCCCAGGGATGAGTATGAGATCATCAATCTCCAAGTGGAGTGAAGAACTATCAGAGAGAGGACACTAATCAAAATCCCAGAAGTTGACTCACCCCCCTACAATCATATATATATGGATCCCTCACCCCAGAGATCCAGAGGCTGGAATCTTGTATCTTGTAAGGAAGTGTTGTTGGTTTCCTGGTGGAATATCATAGTGTTGGGTGGTCTAAACTTTTGATGAGGTGAAGAAGGGCTTTCATGCTGGGAGGATGACACTGGGTCAGATCAATGGGTTGTAATCCTCTCTTCTAATCTCTATATCAATAAATATATTCAAGTTTTCCTCCACATTATTTTATGTTTGCTAATGTATGCATGTATGTGGTCAGTATATATCTGGTCCTATATTGTTTATGGCTGTAGATCTCTGCACTTTGAAGGCATTATGCTGCTTTGACTTTACAGGTACTCTTTGAATCAGAGTGGTCAAGGAAGGAGCGGCAAAGACCTGTTAGACAGAAGGATGAACAAGAAAGGAATCGAGCGAAGGATTGAGGTTGGTATTCTTTGCTCCTCTCCTATCTACTTCTAGTAAAAGAAAGCAAAAGTAACTTTCATTTGTTTGTTTCTAAGATAGCTACCCGTCTTAGTGGGACTAGCAGCTCTGCATAGACACTAGATTTCCTGATAACAAAATGGTGACTCCGATGGGGAACGAGTAGTTTGTTTGCTTGTCTATATTTGTTTGCTTTATAAAATTACAGATAGAGCCTGAAGTCAAGCCAGCTAGCCTTCGAACTGCATTTTCTATGCAAGTGCAAAGTAGATCAATTCTACTTCATTCTATCTCTAAATTTTGTTTATAAACTGAACGATTTATTTGTAAACATCCTAACTGCCCTGGTGGTGGCTCAAGTAGCCTCATTAGATCAGCCCCTATGATTTGCATTTACTGACTATCACTTGCTCAGCTTAAATTCCTGAAATGAGCTACAAACTATGACCCAGAACCAAGTTGAAGTATTGTCCCTGGACCATCGTACCTTCTCTTCTTTGGAATCTAGATGCATCGCACCTCCCGTGTGCAGTAAGTGAGATGCATCACACTTTCCCTATGTTACAGGTGCGATGATCAGATAAGACCTCTTCTGCTTCCAGATTTTGGTTTTTTGTTCACTCTCTTCAGATCTATTCAGGAGTTTTGTTGCCTATGATCAGTATACCTCTGTGGAAACTCCCTTCCTTTGCATGATTCAGCCTCCATAGTACAAAGAACTGTAAATGTTTTTATGTATTGTTTGCCATTTACGGTTCTCTTTTAAAAAGAAGTAGCATAATCACGCTGTCATCTTTTGATTTGAAAGTATCGCAAGTGACGTTTTCAGTCAAGGAAAAGAATCCTATTGTTCTTGATGGTCGATTACATTGTTACTCTTGTATTTGATTTGAATTAGTAGTTTCCAAGTGTCGAAAGCAATTTTCAATTCAAAATCGCAAAGTGTCATCATTATCTTCCTTTCCTTTTTTGAAAACAAAGTCATTAGTACTGTTGCTTGAAATGATTCAAATTTTTGCTTAGCATTCTTTTTGTCATTCACACATTAATAAAGTGAAAACAAATACATGCACGTGCATTTGCATTTAGACTACTTGTTGATTTTGATTTAGGATAGTGCATCTAGAGTGTGCTCTTTGCTCTTTGTTAAAAAGAATCTCATTTCTCTTTCCTCAGCAGCTAGGATTTTCATTGCAAAATGAAGATTAAACGATTATTTATCATCTTAGATTGCATTTTAGGAATTGTATATCTACATCACGTGGTGAACCTGAAAGGAAAAATTCTTAAGAAAGATCAACTGTAAAATAAATTCAATGAACATAAAAACACTTTGGAAACTAACACACAACATTTAGAAGTCTAGGCTAGAGACGTATTCTGGCGTTGTAAAGCCTGGTAACTATCACTTTCATTGTAGGTTGGGTGATTCTTCCTCTTTGAGATGACAAGTGCCAGTATGAACTTTTGCTCCCACGTACCATCGAGTATATATTGGGATACCACAATAGGCTATATTTTTTATCCTTCGGAAGCCATGTCTGCCACCCTATCGATTGCAATGCACTAAACACAACACTCAAGAAGATTGATTGTCGTACCGTAAAACGTATTCTGCAGTTTTGCGATAGGTTTGGTAATCCCTCTATCTAGATTTCCAGAGTAGTCTCTTTCATTCCATTTCAGACTCCTTAAAGGAAAAGGTCCATCTGAGCACTTGTCACTTCAGGCTCATTAAAAATTGAAGGCGACTAGAGTCATCTTTTATTTTTTCTCGACTCTTAAAAATTGAAAAAGCAAGTTGTGTCAAAGCGTTTAAAATTTATTTTAATCGGAATAACGTCACTGTTCCCTCGTTGGTATTAGGTTGAGAAAAATGGAGTCCACCAACCAAGGATCTCCCCTTGGGGGAAATCCTAGTCCTTTCTCCTCTTGGGGAGATGTTGGTGCACCTCATATGGCCACATTGTCCATCCTAAGACTAACAATTGGCTTGCCAATATGGCTCTTCTCAACCTCTGTTGTTAAAACCGCCACAGTTCATGAGCAATCAAGTTAGCAATTAGATGATACTAGAGTTACCCCCCAACCTTCTGGTTCACTTATCTCTCCCGCCCCTCATTCCTCTTCGCTTGGTAAAGCTGATGAAGCTAAAGACCAAGTAACTAAGAAGAAGAAGAAAGGGAAGAAGAAAGAGAAGAAGAAGAAGGAGCCAAAAGCGAAAAGGGGCAACCAGCCATCATCTAGTGAAAATCCACACATTACATCGTCCAAGCCTAAATCTCCATGTGTCATTTGCAAAGGAGACAACTATCATCAAGATTGTCCTTGCATCCCTTGGATATTAAGAGACTAGTCTCCTCGTTTGCACAATCTGGTGTCGTCAACCTCTGACGTTCATGTTGAAAGTACACCGTCAACTAGTGAAAGCAAAGTCTCTGGACAGAAAAGGAAATGTAAATTTCCTTGTAAACTGTGTGAAGGTGACCACGTCATCCACCGTTGTCCCTTCCTGGATGAAGCTAAAATACTCTTGGATAACCATCCTGCTTCACCACTATGGCTTCCTCTTGGGTACAAGAAACTCTTGCCGAGTCCATTACTAGTTGAAAATCCGACTGACACACCCTTGTGGTCAGTCGAAGCATCTATCATTGAAGATAAACCCTCTGAGTCCACATCGGATGAAAGTCAAAAGGTTGAGGCGGCAGTCAACCTGGTCTTGTCTCTAGAAGGTCTGTCTTCAGATGATACAGTCATTGAAGAGAATGAGAATGACACCATTCAAATTATTTTTGTAAACACAGACTCTGATGAACATGGGGGCAATCTACCCATTCCTTTACCGCAGGAAGGAAGTTCGTCAAAGTCATATC
>APFE030398269.1:16807-40963 GCA_000404065.3 Pinus taeda | reverse complement strand
TTAGGTACTATAACCAAAGGAGAAACCCATCGGCTATCTGAAATTGGATAAATGAAGTTTACATTAAGTAACTTTTTGGAGCTCTTCTTTCACTATCTCCCTAAGATTTGGATTCATCCTTCTTTGAGGTTGTCTGATAGGTCTACTATTTTCATCAATGTAGATGTGATGAATGCAAGTCTTAGGATCAATACCTTTCATATCGGTATACTCCCATGCAAATGCAGTATAATGTTTTTGCAAGATTTTGGTTAGCTCTTCCTATTGTGATTTTTCCAAATTTTTGTTGATATTCAATGTTTTTCCTGGAAAGATCTCAATGGCGGAACTACCAAATTCTTCCATAGAGAAAAGGGACATTTGTCTAGATGATAGATACTCAATGTCAGAATCCAACTGAAATTGTGTGTGGTCATATTCTGAAGATGTTTCAAAAATTTCTAATGTGTTCAGAATTTGACTATCTTCACTGATCTCACAAATGGTAAAGACAGGTTGTATAGTATCTTCATCATCAATCCACTCATTATCCCCTATTTCTGTAATCGCTTTTGCTGGAGGATACAGATTAAACTTCTTTTTCGAATTACCATCAGAAATATACATATCCCCAGACCTACAACTGATAAAAGCATCTATTGTGGCTAGCAAAGGTCTTCCTAAGATGAGAGGATGTCCTCCTAAATTACTCTTGAGTGTTAAAATCATGAAATCTACTGGATATTCCCAAGATTCTAAGGAGACTGAAATGTCTTCTAATACACCATCTGGTTTAATAATTGATCGATCTGCAAGTTGTAATAAAGTAGGTGTAAAAAGAAGGTTAGGAAGTTTTAGTTGTTCCATAGTCTGTCTACTCATGATGTTGATAGCAGCCCCTAAATCAATCAAAGTATTTGGAATTTCTACCCCATTGATAGTGTTTTTACAATTTGACTACCAGGATCTACATACTTCTGCATAGTAATTTTTCCCATCATGATATCTGCAATTTTTCCTACCAAGTGGATTCTTCTTGTATCGCTTGGTTTCCTTCCGGGTATTTTAAGACTTAACTCCTTTATTGTTTTTGCTAGAATAGGAATCTCTTTAATGGCTTGTAACAAGGGAATCTTGATACAGACATTCTTTAATTCATCTAGAAAATCATAGTCAGGCAACAAGATTTTTTTTTCCACTCCTTTGTCAATTTGTCACCTTTCAGGAAAAGGAGGCGTGGATGAAGATGCAGGTTGTTCAACTATAGGAGTTGTGGGGGTTAACACTTTTTCTTTTCCTTTTTGGGTGCTTGGGTTTTGAAGAGATGCTTCAGAACCCTTATTGGCTTCAAGAGAATCTTCCTCAGAAATTCTTCGCTTTTGAACATCTATAGAAGGTTTATCTAGGACTCTACCTGATCTGAGTTGTACATCATTGAGAGGAACAATCATATAGGCAGGAAATTGAAATTGTTGACCTTCCATCATGTAAGCATTTTGAGGGTTTTTATTATTGGGGTTTGGCAATGGCTGAGAAGGAAGTTGATTTGACTTTTGTTGGAATGGAAGCAAGAGTTGAGAATTTGAATTCTGTTGACAAGGTTGTTGTTGTTGAATTGGCAATGATAGTTGTGGGTTTTGATTTGGAAGTTGTGGAGCTTGTTGGTTTTGAAAAGATGGAGGATATTGATAAAATTGAGTAAATATCCCATAAGGATTTTTCATACCTTGTATCCATGATTGAAAAGGATTTTGAGGTTGGGACCAAGGTTGTTGCCAAGGATTCCAATTTGGTGGGGGTTGAAAGTTCATAGAGTTGTTAAACCCTTGATTTTGTTGCCCCTGCCAAGGTCTCCTTCCAACAAAACAGAGAGACTCGATTGTATTTGGATCTTCTTGAAAGACGGATTTGAGCCCAGGGATTGAAGTACAATCCTTGGTCTCATGATTCTCTAAACAGATTACACATGTTTCTACAACCTTTGCATCCAAGGGACATTCCCTTAGAGCATGTTTCTTTCTACATTTTGGGCAAAAGATGGCTAAAGCTTCAGCTTCTGCTTTCTGCTTATTGTGGATCTTAAGAGTTTCTAGTTGCTCACTAAGAATTCCTAAGATATCAGTTTTGAATTCATCAATCATGTTGCCAATCTTAGCCCTACTTACCGATCCAGTTGTAGATTTGTTTGCTCTTATGAGAGAAGGATCTCTAGGCCCTTTTTGAGTTTTAGATTTCCCCCTTGAGAGATGGACACATAGCTCTGCTATATCATGAAGTGGAAGTTGATATATGTCTCCTTTTCCCATCATGTTCAAAATATCTATCCATTCATCTCTAATGGCTTTTAATAGAAGGGCTTTCAAGGTCTCGTCATCTAAGTTACTCATTTTTGCTCTTTTCAGCTTGTATTGAAATCTTTCAAGTAATCCTCCAAGTTTTCATCTTCTCTTTGCACCATTTTGAATACCTCATCCTTGTGATTGGTGGGCATACAATAGTCCAGGTACTTATCCAAAAATGTTTGTTTCATATCATTCCAAGTCCTAATGGATTGAGTGAGTAATCCCATGAACCATTTCAAGGCTGCTCCTTTCAATGTTGAAGGAAACAGTTTGAGTTTTTGAGAGTCTTCTAGATAATCATAAGTTCGACACACGACCTCAAACTCAAATAGGAATGTTTCAGGGTCCTCATTTCTTAACCCATGGAAGTTTGGGAGGACAGTTGGTGAGATGTTTTTCATTGTGGCTCGGGAGTCCTCATCGACTATAGGAAATCCGAATGAGTTATCTCCATCCCTATTTCCCCCAGTGTTACCTCTACCTCCTCCATTATTTCCTTCTCCTCCTCTACCTCTACCTCTACCAAATCTGTTTGCTCCTTCTTCTGTCATGGTAGTTTCCTCGGAGACTTTCAGAGTCCTCTGGTTTCTCTACCAAGGGTGAATGAGGAGGAATTTCTCCCTCTTCTTCCTCAGGTGATTCTACTTCTTCAATTACAATTTGTCTCCCTGTAGAAGGAAGGAAAGGATATCTTCCTAATTCAGATTCGATGGATGGTGTGGGAGAGTCAACTACTGCCTCTTGAATTCCAAGAATCCTAGGGCTAGGAGCATGAGTTAGAGATGATGGAGGTGTCTCTTGTCTATTCCTTGAAGTAGATGGAGTTGTAAAAATCGAACTCTTGGCTCTAGCTAAAAACCTTCCCCTAGAATCTCTTGCTCTATGCATGTCGTTTTTTTTATTTTTCTTCAAGTCAAGTTAATAATTCTCTTTCTGATCTTCTAGGTCACTCTAGGTGTAAGAAGAGAGCATACTCAAGAAACTATTAAACCAATAAATTTCTCTTTTCTGATCCTCCAGATCACACTAAGTGCAAGAGGAGAGCATACTTTGAGAGGTTATCAGTTTTCCTTCCTTGAAATTTTCTTGTTTTTTTTTAGAAATTGGCTACCTAATTTCACTTCCCCGGCAATGGCGCCAAAATGTTTGGTCAATTTAGTGTGATCTAAATTGCTATTTAGAATTTCAATCCGGGGTTTGTAAACTGATGAAGTGAAGTGTATTATATGTACTAGTTAACCATTTCCTTAGTTTTTTGTTGTTTTGAGTTTTTATTTTGTTTTTGGATTTATTTTTCCTTAATGTGTGATGGTGAGGATGAAAGTGAAGTATGGAGTGTAGATGGTGATGGTTTCTAAACTTAAAAGTGCTCAAAAGAAATCTTTACAATAACTAAACTGAAATCAATTCTTAAGATGAAGTAAATGCATCAAATAGTGAACTAATGTCAATGGCCCAGTATCCTTGCTGCTGAATGAAAAGGAAGTACAGACTAAAAGCAACTCAAACTTAAAGCAAAGCAACTAATTCACACTACTTTAACTTTTCAGATCCTTTACCCTTTGGCTCAATCTACCTTGTGGGAAGTAATCATGAGCAAGTCAAGCAACATGATATCTAAAAAAATGTAAATTGCATAAAAGAATCTAATCACACTACTTGAATTCTTCAAATCCTTTACCCTTCAGCTCAATCTACCTTGGGGAAGTAATCATGAACATGTCAAGCAATATGGTATCTAAATGACAAGAAAGTAAATTGCATAAAAGAAACTAATCACACTACTTGAACTCTTCTAGTCCTTTACCATACAGCTCAATCTACCTTGTGGAAAGCAACCATGAGTAAGCAATATGATAACTAAATCACACTACGGTTAGTAATATTCTGATTTCTTGCTGATATAGTCACTTGACCATAGAAAGAAACCATAAATTGATGAGCAGTATGATATCTAAATAGCAGAAAAAAAAAATAAACAATTCACAACTTAAAAAGGACAATGCTGAATTTAAACTTCAGAAAATGAAAGTTAGCAGGAAGGACAAGATGATCTCATATGCCAAAAGTTATCAAAAAGATGAAAAATTTCCCGGGCTGCCTAAGAAAACCTGCATAAAATCACTGATCAGTTTACAACTCTAAGAAGACAAAGGTGAAGATATGAACAACAGAAACATAAAACAACATATTATGTACAAGCTAATGATAAAAACAAAAACATAATGAAACTAAATGAACACTTTACAAGGCTTCAGCGTGCAGGGGCCCTCTGCCACTTCAACCAATCAACAAATAATCACACGGCTGAACTTAGAAAAGTCTTCTGATGTATTAAAACAACAACATATAAAACAGTGGGGTGATAAGATAACCAGCAGTGCGGAATTACATAAACAGTTCAGGATTCATACATATCAAAAAAGCTTCTTCACAGCGTTCAATGACACGTTATTTATAATGCCAAAATACTAAAGCTAACTAACAACTTCTACGCTATTAAATGCGTTACTAAAGACACGTAGATCTCTTCAGCCGAGATCTAGTGTAACTGTCATCATGTTTCTTAAATCTTCGGAGTGGTTGGCTGTTAGATTCATGTTTCAGGAACGATCTCCAGGTGTGCTGGTGCCTTCGTGAGCTGAGGACTATGCCACGTATCATTCACGTGCCCAAAACAGTGATGTGCCACTGCTGAACTCTTTGGCTGGCCTTGTCTTTGACTTTGGTTGACCGCGGCTTCTCATGGATGATTTGGCCGATTCGAAGGGACACGTTCCATGTATCCGCCACCTGGAGCTTGCCCATGTAGCTCGTTTCTTCAGAGGACACCCGGAGCACAGCTTTTAACAAAATAGTTGCGGAATCCTGTGCTGGCTGTAGAAACTGACAAGTTTCCGCAGCTGCATGAACAAAAAAACTAAACCAAACAACAATCATAAGTATAGTCAGAAAACCATATAAACAGTCCTTTTTAGACTATAATGCAATGATTTAACAACTGGGTGAATGAAGTGAGTGGAGAAAGAAGGCTAATAGGGTGTATAGGAAGGTGCAGGTTTGAGGCTCAACAGTGTCTTAGGTATAGGCACGGTTATTTTTCAGAGGGAGCATGGATCTCGCTTTAGCTTGACCGATGTCAAGTATGTACCAGGATTGAAGAGAAACTTGGTCTCGATCAAGATGCTGGAAGACAGAGGCTATGATGTAGTCTTCAGTAAGGGAAAGGTTTTCCTTAGACACATCATCACTAGACAGGTGAAGAAAATTGGTTCACGGGTCAAGAACCTGTATGCTCTTGAGGTTCAAGATACATGCAAAGCCTTGAGCAGCAAGGAAACTGATGGAAACTTGGTGGTTGAGAGGGAGGGTATATTACCTCTTAACATGCAGAGCCAGAAGAAGTCTCAAACAATGGTGGAGGAGCCACGATTGGTGCAACAACTTCAGGAGGTTGTGGAGCAACCACAACTGGGGAAGTTGAGAGGAGATCGAGTAGAGAAATCTACTCATGTAGAGACCTCCAGTAGGGGAAAACTTCGAGCCATATGGGCAGAGGGATCACATGCAGCCATACCTCCAGGTAGGATATGGGGCGATATAGAGTGATCGTCCCAAGGAGGCGAGGCAGGATCCTTGAGGTACCTAACCTCTTGGATGAGACCTTGCTACAGGAGCCCTGATGTGGAGTACCAGGAACTGACTGATTGGGTAGAGACATATGCGGATGGAGTGGTAGAGAGAGCGACAATGCAAGGAATCCCAGGATAGTGCATAGCTAGTAGGCTGCAACAATGCAAGAGGCACAAGTGTTTTACACAGTGCTAGGTGGCACAGAGAGGTGTGCAATAGTGCGAGATGCATGGAGATATTATAGTAGCGTAGATGTTAGAGAGGGAGAATTTGTCAGCAGTAGGTAGAGTTTCAACATTAGATTATGTTCCTAGCCCAACAGAGGGGTCAATTGGGAGTGTTTTTGTTCGAAGTGTTGTTGGAGCAAGTGGACCGGGTAGATGTGTTGCATGCAGAACATTCTAGAGATACAGGATAGGGGCTGTAGATAATCCATATCTTTTTGAGAGGAGGTGTTGAAAATGCAACAAGATGATGGAGCTTAGTGAAAAGAAGTCGCCTTCACTAAGTGGTCCCGCAGGCTATTTTTGGCGCAAAGTCTATTTTTAGACATATGGATCATGGTCTATGAGTTGCAGGATGCTATTTGTGGATGATTGGTCATGTTGGTAAAAATAGATGGACCTCTATTTTTAGACATATGGGCGGAGTCTATTTTTAGACTACCAATCTAAATATAGAACAGTCGAACATTATTAGCTCTTAATAATATTTAGACTATAAACATTATCTTATCCTCTTGCAGCACTTTAGTTCGAGCTACCGATGTGGCACATGCAATTTCCAGAAGGAAATACGCTTATCTTATGGTTTAGTTGAGCCATTGCATGAAGGACTTCAGTTAGAACTCAAGTGATTGAGTTTGGTGGAGTTGATTGAGGAGTTGATGGAGTTGTGTTCAGTTTGACTTAATTCAACTAGTTGTAGTTAGTCTAACTGACAAATAGACTAATGATGAGTGGTGTGAATTAATTGTTAATTAATTCACTAATTATTAACTCATGAATCAGCCGAGAAATACATCAGTTAACTCAGTGCATGGATAGTCCAGTGGAGACAAGTTTTAGAGTTGAGTGAAAGGGAAAGACAGTTGTCAGTTGTGACTACAGTTGTGCATGAGATTTGCACAATCAATGGATTGAGTATTGCCAATGAGGATTGCGTGGTATATACAAGGGAAATACAAGTTTGGATCAGCCATTCTCATCTATTCTCATGTAGGATTGCACAGTGGAGGCAGGCAAGCAGCGAAGGAGATTTGAACCTGTGATTGATTCAGATCTGAGCTAGTTTGTGTGTAACAGGTGGAGATAGTACTGAGCACTTGCGAGGAGTATTGTAATATGTATTGTTACATGTTCTCAATCAATATAATATATAGATAATTGGGGGTTTTCAGCTGCATGCTTTCCCCATGATATACTGTGTTGATATGTGTGATTGATGCTTCAATGTGCGCATTCAATTGTTTCTTAATTTCGCAAACTGATGATCAACGTAGAGGAGGTTGTGTATTATGCATGATTCCACAAATAGTGTATAATCAGGATAATCTCTGTGAATAAGTTTCATATTATTCAAAATTGCTACAAAAAATGGGCATAAAACTCGAAGAAACTTTATTGGTAGTGAGTCGCTCTTGAACATGAAACTTTCATTCTATCACCGTGATTGAGTTGGGTTGGGTTATTCCGTTCACCGGTCATATCACCATTGGTCCACCATACCATCCATCTTTGGGGTTAATGCTACCAATCCATTTCAGTGTTGTCGATATGTTCAAGAAAAGTCGATCAGAGAATTCACCAATCCATCCCGTGTCTCACCCATTGCAATACATTCATGCTCCATACTTTCATGACCACCGCCCTGAACCATGTATCACCAGATTGTTTTCACCTCCAAAAAATCATTTGCTCCATTCCGTGTCATAAATGTGGGATTCATTAAGGCCCTCCTATGACGGGTTACTTCTTGTCAACGACAACTCATTATCCAAGAAGTCAACTTAGGAACAACCCTTTTAGTACTTCGAAGCTTGCAAGCCTCAATGGCAAGTTTCTCACTTTCGGTGACACGTTTACATCAATGGCCTTCGATCAAAATATTTTTCCTGGTGTTCGGCACCAAGTCCCATTTTCACACCACATGAATTGTACTGTATTACCTTTAGGGTCATCATCATTATCAATGATTCCTCTCATGCCTGTTAACATATTACATCATTGGTTGGTAATCAGGTGATGTCTTTCCATGTTCGACTCCAGAACATTTTTCACATGGAACAACTTATACTTTGGGTGAATATTGGACGAGTTTGAAGACCCCGGATCTAGTTTCATCCATCCGGGCTGCGATAAATTCAAGAAAATAAGGACGTCAAATGTACATCATTGCTGCACAGATGATCATCTGAATCAAAGGATGATGAATCTATCTAAATCATCAGTCTGCCACACAGACAGTTGTCTGTCCTATGTACATGAAAATGAATTTATAAAGCTCAGCATGGGAATGCCCGCCTCAGCTAGATCATAAAAATATTATGAAGATAATGTATTGTATTGTATCTCATTACAGGTCACCTTCCAGTTTGAAAGAACCTCAGATCCTCATGATAAAGCATTTCACCTAACATCAAAATATTTTCGACCTCATGCTTTAGGGGGAAACTATTATAGACATATTTGGGGACTACAACCCCAATCACATATGTCCATAAACCAAGGGCTTCTGATTCCCTAAAAGTGTTGTTTCATGCCCTAAAGGAACAAGATTAGTGGATTACATCATCTCCCAGAAGTTCTCCAGAGAAACCTGCTTAGAACTGGTCAAAACTGGACCATATAGACTCCTCAGTGTAGAGGGTGTGATGCATCTCACCTACTCAGTGTAAAAAGTGCGATGCATACTAGAAATCCCTTCTGTAGGGTGCGATGTGCGAGAGTAGACAAATGGCAGAGACATTTTGCAAGGTGGATGATCATGGAATCTTCCAGAAACTTCTCCTGTGACACTTGCCTCTCTGAATTCGCCCAGGGATGAGTAAGAGATCATCAATCTCCAAGTGGAATCAAGAACTATCAGAGAGAGGAGGGCACTAATCAAAATCCTAGAAGCTTACTCACCCCCCTACAATCATCTATATATGGATCCCTCATCTCTAGAGATCTGGAGGCTGGAATCTTGTATCTTGTAAGGAAGTGTTGTTGGTTTCCTGGTGGAATATCATAGTGTTGGGTGGTATAAGCTTTTCATGAGGTGAAGAAGGGATTTCATGCTAGGAGGATGACATCGGGTCCGATCAATGGGTTGTAATCCTCTCTTCTAATCTCTATATTAATAAAACTATTCAACTTTTCCTCTACATTCTTGTATGTTTGCTAATGTATGCATGTATGTGGTCAATATATATCTGGTCCTATATTTTTTATCATTGTAGATCTCTACACTTTGAAGGTATTATGCTACTTTGAATTTACAGGTACTCTTTGAAGGAGAGTGGTCAAGGAAGGAGCGGTAAAGACTTGTCAGAGAGAAGGAGGAACAAGCAAGGAACCGAGTGAAATATTGAGGTTGGTATTCTTTGCTCCTCTCCTATCTACTTCTAGTAAAGGAAAGCAAAAGTAGCTTTAATCTGTTTGTTTCTAAGATAGCTACCCATCTTAGTGGGACTAGCAGCTCTGCATAGACACTAGATTTCCCGATAACAAATAGGTATTTCGAATGTAGGTGAACAGTGGAACAAGGGAGAGTTGGTGGACAAAGAACATTATGAGCCTTATATCAAGGCTGGCTTTCATAGGTAGATTACTAGAGTTTTCTCTTTCAGGTATCTTCAGGACACATATGCTCCATTGATGAAGCTCATAATCAAATATTTCAGCTGTGGAGGCAGATGTTCTCGCCTGTATGCCTACCTCATCAGATTATTGATGCATTTCACTAGGGTGAGGATGATGAACCTCCCCTATTTCATATGTTGGAATATCATGAAAATGACCACATTAGTGCAAAGGAAACCTCCTCATCAGCAGTATAACAACATCTATCACTTTGCATTAATCAAGATTGTGGTATTGCATCAGCTTAGTTTACTAAATGTTTCATGGGAGGATTTCATTTCACACGAGGTCTTCACAGGCTCCCAAGTACCCCACCAATTTTTCATGAGGCAGGAGAGCCTTCACGTTAGCAAGAGGTGCATGAGAATCAAACCACTAGTGTGCCAGTGTTTGTCACTTACCAAAAGGGCACAAGGAGATTGTTTGTAGTAGCAAATCAAGTACTATCTCCACCTGGAGTGGAAGGGGTATCGTTTCCTTCAATAGAAAAGCAGGTACAAGACAAGGGTAAGTAGCCATTGCATGATGAGGGGCCTTCAGAAGGTCAAGAGAGAGATTTCATTCTCATTCAGGATGATGACACTAATTTGGGCTCCCAAAGCTCAAAGCTCAACGAGATTGTTCAGGAACAACAAGCTAACATTCATGACTTGTCTCTCAACCTAGAAAGAGCCAAGTGGATAAAAAACTATCTTGAGCAGAGGAACAAATAGTTAGAGGATCAGCAAACCATCATAGAGCTCAAAAACATAAGAGATAACTAGCAAGCTTCTAAGAGGAGGAAACTCAAGTAGACACCACTTGAACAAGAAATTGAAGTTGATCGTGAATCTTGGCTTGAGAGGGTAAACATGCACTTGGAAAAGATGCTGGACAAGGCGATCAAAGAGAAAAATATTTTGAGGCACATGGATTATCACTATTTGGCGAGAAACAAAGTTTGCAAAGTGAGAATTAGGATTTTGAAGGCCAAGTTGAGGAAAGATATGAGGAAGAGGAAAGAGCAAGACAAGCTCAAGATCTTGGCTGAGGCTTCCTTACCTGAACATAGCACTTGATGCAAAACACTCAGCCCAAATTTCAAGAAATTTGGATTCTTTTTGTCAATTTTGAATTTTTGGAGGAAAACACAGGTTTTTCTGCCTGGTACGCCACGCCACTTGGTGCGTGCTTTTTCTGGGAACCTCCTTTAGAGGAAAACTCAACATTTTTTTATTCCTCAGGCAAAAATATGAATGCCCACAAATGGCCAAGAAATTTTGTCAAGTTTTGAGCTTCCAAAAAGGGTCAAAAACACCTCAAAAATGCCCTTTCTACCCCTTTTTGGCTCATAGGTAGCAGTGTTGGGAGAACTCACTTTTGGAGGGGCAAATGGAAATCAAATCCAAAAATTCCACTTGTTATGGAAAGTAGATAGATTTTCCTTTCCAAAAACAGTACTTGGAGAAAATTTGGTGCATGGGAAGGCCTCCAGATCAGGTTCAAAAGGTGCAGTTCACAAGGACAGAGGCGCGACGCACAAGATGGAAAATTCACCTTTTTGCCCAAAAAAACTCTGTTTTTTCACCTATTTTTTTCTCATTTGACTTTTCCCTCTATCACAGTTAAAATCATGATGTAATTTGATGTAAATTGATGGAATTTGATGTAAATATGATGAAATTTCACTCATGGAGGTAGATACATCATGAAAAGGTAGTTTTGAACTGAATGAATCAGTTTCCTAGATTTAAGAGGCAAGCTATTCCACTACCTACTTTTTAGTTCTTAGTTTACATCTTGTTGAAACAACTCACAAACTCATGAGTTCGACCCCTAAAGCCTATCATGAGTTTTTTATTGCCTATATCGAGTACTTTTTCAGTCATTTGTCAAGGTTGGACTTTTGTGAAAGCTTTGAGCAGCATTGTAGATTCATCTTTGCAGTTTGGCAAAGGAATAGACCAGGGTTTGCAACCTTTTGTGGGATTCTTGTGGCAAATTTATTTGGTATTGTGTCTTCTTCTATAATTTAATTTACATGTGTTTATGTATGCCATTTTCTCTCTTTTTCAATTGAACTATATGAATCAAGGATAAAGGTAGAAATCATTGAAATTGCAATGCTCTACCTAGGGTTTGTTTTGTTATTTATGTTTTCTACTATTTGAAGAGGATCCCTGAGACTCTCATGCCCTCTCCAAATCCTCACCAGTCCCAAGACTCTCCATCTCATTCAATTTAAAGTAATAAATCATTTTCCTACCTCACCCCATAGAAACCTGTGCAAAACTGAGTCCAATCCCCGTACCCAAATCTGCCTTTCACTTTTGAGCTAGCAAAACATCATCAAATTCAATCAAACTCCTCTGAGCATATACCTAGCCTAAAATTAGCCTTTAAATTAGTCATCTGAGGCTTAATTTGATATATTTTTCTGATATTGAGAAGGAGAGAGCCCTCTCCCAACCTGGTAGGGCTAGCTACCAGGTTAGTGTGGTTTGATGTTACCATAGATCCTTCCTTTCTTAGCCTGAGGTAGATTTATGCCCTAAAAATACTCACACAGACTCTTACTAACATTTGGGCACCCACCTACAGGAAGGTACAACCTCTACTTGCTCTCCAGCACTGTTGTCTTATATGGGCTTGACCTAGGTATGAAAGAATTATTTAGCTAAGCAAATCCCGCAGCTACTGGCCCTTTCGGCAATAGTCCATGGAGCGCGAACTAAGGTCTCACCTGAGGTAGCAGGGGAGGATGCTAGAATCGGGTTTGTGCACGCTAGGGATGTCTAGATGTGGTCTGGAGGTATCGTGCGCCGCTCTACAGCTTCGCATTGCTCTGTATTCACGCAGATCCAAAATACCTCGTACTGCCTATTAGCGCGTTATCTACAGATCTAATCTATTGGATGAAGTATTGCCAATTGGGTGTACTTAGATGGGTCTTTAACAAACATTTATCAATTTTATTCAATTCACATATTAAGATGAAAGTCATGTTCACAAGTATTTAAGAAACAAGCATATGCACCTAGATTAAAACAGTCTTATTAACCATACAAACGGGAAGATTTGTGATAATTCATATTTAACATAGAATTCTCAGAAGAAACTTATCTTTATTTTCACTTTATCCCCAATACATCCAGATCCACCCTGTGCACTCAGCTGTAGGGGTCCGTGCACACAGCTGCGGACTCTTCGGGCCTCTGTGCACAGAACTGCAGAGCCTCTATCCACTACCCAACGCGAACTTATAGATGATTTTAGACTCCTCTCCTCAAGAATGCATGACCATTCCTATCCAAAAACACACCCAAAAAGAACTTCCTTTCCCCATAGAACCACGCTCTATTTATACCTACCTATGGTCTGCGAACCAACTTACTTCCTATTATTTTATATTATTTTTCAGGAAACCCTTTGATTTGACCTTTTACACTTTGCACTCTGCATATTTCAGAGGTTTATAATATTTTTATCCTAGTTTCTAGGCTATCAGACCCAAAACTGTGATGTGGGACCTCTGCTACCTCATCTGTAAATGGTATTCGAAATGGATCGTTAATGCAGACATCATTGAGCTTCCTGAGATCCATGCAGATGTGAATCTCACCGTTCTATTTCTTCTCCTTCACAACCATTGGACTTACCCAGTCAGACTCCTCGACTGGTTCAATGATTCCTGCTGCCAGCATCTTGTCCAATTCTTCGTGGACCTTTGCTTTATACTTTGGATTTAATCGGTAGGGTTGCTGATTCACCAGTTTCGCGTCTGGCCTCAACGTTATCTACATCATTCCCAAGTCTCCTAGGATCCCTTTTAGCTCTGTGATCTTTGTCGGGAACAAATCTCGATATTCTCAAAGAAATTCGATGACCTTCTCCACTATGGCATCATCCGAATAGTCTCCAAACATTGCATACTTCAGGTCTTCTTCGCTCTCGATATTGACTTGTTTTGTTTTTAATGGCACCATGATATCTGGATCTTCAAATTCTGGTCCGTATACCTCATGGCTCCCCTCCGATTCCGAAATATTGAAATTTTGCGGGTCATCCTTGTCATCGTTGACCTAGACTTATAGCATTCGAGGGCCTAGTTCAGCTGTCGCGACCAGTCAGGCTGCATAGTTTCCTCTGGTTCTAGTGGTGCTTTGAAAATGTCGGCCTTTACTAGCTATAATTCTTTGTCCACGAGATCCATCCATTAATATTCAGAAAGGAATTTCGACAAAATCCCTATGCACAAGATATCCCACTCACCTGTGTCATATTGGAGCTCTGCTTTCATAGACCAGTTTTTGGGAATGACGTCCAAGGTGTGATAAAATAAGTGCAACCATTCTGGCTAAGGTTCCTCTCCATAGGCTTCACTCCATTTGGTAAGGTGCATGTGCAGATCATCATGTCCATCATATTTCTCCATTATGCGTAGTTCCGGCTTCCCAAATCTGATCTTCATCATGCACCTGTAGGTGTGCCAATCTTCGTACATCCCTTCATGTCTGCCCACCATCACTCAAGCGTCGCCCGCAGTGCCCATCTCATAGCATCAAGTCATTGCTGCTCTGGTACTACGATTTCAAATTTGGTCAAAATTTTGTCTATTACTGTCAACCCATCATACTTTGGAAATTCACAAGCCTGGGCCCTTACGCAATACAACAATTTAGTCACCATGTTGGAGTGTAGCATGGTTACTCCATTCAACCTGTTGCACCACAGCTCGTCTTCCTCATCTGAATCAGAAGTGCAGGATTCTTCATTACCCCATGATATTCTTCTATCCTTCATTGTCTTGACCCACCCTCACTCTTGGGCAGACATTCTATAGCTACAATCTACGTCGTCGTCTCGCACAGGTTCAATGTAGTGTGGTCCTTTAGCCAGATCTAGTGGAATGACTATGCAGAGTGACTTTGTTTCAAATATCATTGTTTGCTTCTTTATATTAATAACCTCATTCATGTCAATGGCCCAATCTATTCCTAGCAATGCACGATAGGACATACCTTCATCCATGAGCTTAATAACTTCAAAGTCCATTCGGGTACTTGTGCCGTCAAGGTCTACAGTAACTTCTTGCAGCCTTCCTATGGGCAACACCTTCTATTGATTTTCCATCTGTAATTGGATAGGGGACCATTGTAGTGTAGGCTTACCCATGTGCTCCCAAGTCTGTTTCAGCAGTACGTTGGTATCTGAGCCCAGATCCAAAATGACCTGCTCTATCTCATAATCATCGATCTATGTTGTTAACTGCATTTCCCTTCAGTCTGTGCTACATGTCTTCCCAACCTTTGAACGACATGAGGTTCACTCCATCCTGTGCATCTATCTATAAATTCTTGTAAGCCTTTAACCACCCTGTTGTCGCGAAGCAACTTTATACATGTCTCTAAAAAGACAGTTATCAACTCACACTATTCCCTACTACCTAAGGTAGAGACCTCCGCGAAGCTTTCCCGAGCTTCCATATATGTCTCCTTACCACCCAATAAGCTCCTTCCATTCGCTCATGTGGCCATGCCACTCCTCAGCACCATCATGACCTTCAGATCTTCCTCACGGGGTTCGGACCTCATCATCTGCACATTCTGGGTCATTGTTGGTTGCACTGCCTTTCTCTCACAAATCTCTGCTACCAGTGTAGGACAATCTATCAGCTCATGATGGAATAGCTCACAATAACTACACAAAATTCTAGTTGGGTTGGTACACTCCTGCGCGTAATGTCCCGGTCCCCCAAAATTGTAGCACATTAGTTTCCCATGACCCCTTCCTGGCCCCATTCTACCCCGTCCTTGTCCACGACCGTGGAACCCACCACACATGATCATCATGGTTGGATCCTGACCTTGTGCCTCAATCTACATTCTATAAGCAGGTGACTGGTCTAGTAACAATTCGTAGCTATGACAATCTCTTTCCTCGTGGCCCGCCGACCTACAAAAGTTGCAAAATAGTTGCTGGGGGGTCTGGTTGTATTTTGGTACTAGATGATAGTTATCAGTGTTGTGCTTTCCTCCCACCTGACAGATTGCACACCAAAGTGGGGTTGTGGTGCTTTGTCCTAGCTATGCCTCTAGTCGTAATAGTGTTGGTCCCCCCATTGCCATGAAATTCACTGAGATCGGGTAGTAATATTTATCATGTCCTTGGATTCTGCACTTTATACACCATACTTCCTCCTAGACTTCCGGTCGTGGTACCTGATCTTGTTTTAAATTCTTCATTTCCAAACACAAATTTTGGATATGTGCTTGGATTTGCTGAACTCCCAACCCCGGGTCTCGTAATGGAGTTTCGTGTAACCTCATCGTATCCTCATATGTACCATTAGGTCATTTGATCCTCTAAATAACTAGTACTCCTCTAACCTTAGAAGGATCTAGGAACTCCATATCTAAATGTCCACTACTGGTATACCAATGGCCTATACAGAGCTGTACAACTAGCTAATCCAATGTCATATCATATAGCTACTATAACTGATCTTTCTCATCCTGTAGTCTGTCTCTCTCCTGGATCAGTGTGTCTCTCTGAGTGATAGCAATATCCCTCTTTGCCTGCATCTGTGTTATGTCCACTATCAGCTAAGCTGTCTCTAGCACTTCGGCCTAGGTTGAGATCTTCTGTTGTGATAAATATGTCCTCAGATGTGGTGATAAGTATGCCATAAACCAAGCACAGTGCTGCACATCCATCAATGTCATGTTGGCCTTGCGAATAGTACTTTTCAGTCTTTGGTCCAAATCCCACGGGGTTTCACCAGGCATCATCATGATCTCTTTGAACCCTATAATCGATTGTGTTTCTGACTTTGGTTGGCTAAATTATTTCTTCAATTCGATCTAGATTTTTGCTGTCGTCGCCGTTGGGTGGTCATTTGAGTACTTTATGTACCATGTCAGTGCTCGGTCCTGTAGCACGTTAACTAAGGTATCCTTTCTGATATTATCATACGTAATTCACTGTGCATTCCATACTAATGTTAACATGAACTAGAATTGTTTTGGGTCTTCGCATCCTGCTCCTTTGAATACTGGTAATTGGATCGTGCTCATTATTGTTACCCTTGAACTACTACTATTCCTAGTCCCTTCGATCCTTCACTTTTCTTCTCTATAGAGTCCCCGCATTACACACTAGACACCCCTTAGGCAGATCCTGGTCCCAGCAATGAAACCATTTGTTGGCTTATGTTGGCCTGACCTAGGTTCGGAATAATTATTTAGCCAAGAAAACCCCAGAGCTACCGGCCCTTTCGGAAACAATCCGTAAAGCGTGAACTGAGGTCTCACCTGAGGTAGTAGGGGAGGGTGTTGGAACTAGGTTTTTGCACCCTAGGGATGTCTGGATGTAGTCTAGAGGTATCACGCGCCACTTTGCAGCTTCGCGCTACTCTCTATTCACACACATCTAGAATACCTTGTACTTCCTGTTAGTGTGATGTCTATAGATCTAATCTATTGGATGAAGTATTTCCAATCGAGTCTACTTAGACGGGTCTTTAAGCAAACATTTATCATATTTATTCAGTTCATGTAATAAGATGAAACCCAAGTTCACAAGTATTCAAGAAACAAGCATATGTGCATAGATTAAAATAGTCTTATTAACCATACACACATGAATATTTGCGGTAATTCATATCTAACATAGAATTCTCAGAAGAAACTTATATTTATTTTCACTTTATCCCTAATACATCCAGATCCACCCAGCACACTTAGTTGCAGGGGTCCACACACATAGCTACGGACTCTTCAAGCCTCTACGCACACAACTGTAGATCCTGTATCCACTACCCAACTCGAAGTTACAGATGCTTTCAGACTCCTCTCCTCAAGAATGCATGACCATTCCAATCGAAAAACACATCCAAAAAGAACTGTCTTTCCCCCATAAAGCCGCGCTCTATTTAAGCCTACTTATGGTTCGCAGACCGACTCACTTCCTATTACTTTATATTATTTTTCAAGCAGACAACCCTTTGACTCGACCTTTTACACTTCGTGCTCCGCATATTTCAGAGGTTTATAATATTTTTATCCTAGTTTCTAGGCTATCAGACCCAAAACTATTATGTGGGACCTCCGCTACCCAACAAGCACCCACTAGAAGGGAGATACAACCCCCTGATGTTATGAAACCAGCTCACAAAAATATAGAAAAGATAGATGAATGCCTTATAAATAAGCCTCCTCGAGGGGGCAACCTTCTTTACATTACACAAATGAAAAATTCTTGAATGATACAAATGACAAGACCTCCTTTCTATATATAGGAGTCTAAGGGGTCATAATATAATCAGAGCCAACATAACAATAATAATGTAAGGGCACAATACTAACAATAGTGGGCTTCTATGGGGCACAATAATAACAATATGGGAACTACATGGGTTGAATAGTATAATAAGGGGGTTGTACTAATAACAATAATGGGTTACACTAGTAGTATAGGGTCCTAACATGCCCCTCTCCTTCAAAAAGCGTTGTCCTCAATGCTTGAGTAGTTATTGAAATTTCTGTATAAGTTCTTTTCCTTCCAAGTGGAATCTTCAGTGGGTAAGTTCTTTCACTTGATGAGATACTATTAAATTTATCTATTTCGTAGGTTTTGATTCTTGATTTTGTGACTACTTTTGGTTCTAATATGATTGTTTCTTCCTTATCATGTTCTCGTAATAGTATTTGAATTGGGATCTTATGCAACTTTTGAATGAGTTCCCACTCCTTTGGGCATATGGATATATGTCAGGCCTGATGCTCGGAGGAACACTTCGTGGAATCAAATGAATACAATGATCATGATCATGAATAGGTGGGAGGCCTTTGGGAGTCTCAAATACCTTGGAATGATTGTCCAAAACATTTTGGAGATTTGAAGAAATACATGATTTCAATGTGGGATCCTCTAGTGAACATAATAGTGCAATTACACCCCGTTGTTCTTTATTTAGAGGCTTTGTCATGTTGTTAGAGTTGATTATCTTTCTAGGTTTTCCTTCGATACCGCTCAATTCAACTTCCTTTCCTTCCAAAAAAATTTCAAGAAAAGTTCTTGAAAATTAATAACTATCATACCCAAAGATTGTATCCATTGGACTCCTACTAAAACATCAGCACCACCCATTGGAATGGAAAGCATTGGGCTATTCAATACATATTCTCCCATGGATAGCTTGATATTATGGCACTTTCCAGAGAGATTTATGGTTCTTGCACTTGCAACCATCACTTGACAGTTTGGTGCTGGATATAGGAAGCAATTCAATTCCTTGGCTATCTTACAATCAATAAAATTATGGGTACTGCCCGAATCAATCAACACTCTTACCTTTTTCTTCTTGATATATCCTTCTATCTTGATAGTTTGAGAAGTGGTAATTTCTTCCAATGCATTACAATATATGGTCGGATTTATTTCTTGAGACTCGATGTGATCTTTCAATTCTTGAACATTTTTCTTCTTGATATGTTCTTCTATATTGATAGTTTGAGGAGTGGTAATTCTGCTCAATGCATTACAAGATATGGTCAGATTCATTTCTTCTTTCTCGATGTGATTTTTCACTTCTTGAACCTTTTTCTTCTTGATATGTCCTTCTATCTTGAGAGTTTTAGGAGTAGTAATTCTTTCGAATGCTTTACAAGATATGGTCGGATTCATTTCTTCTATCTCTAGGGTTGGTTCTTGTTGTATATACTCTTGTTTTGATGTTTCTTAGTCCTTTTCTTCCTCCTCTATGCAATCAATGTAAATAATTTCTTCTCGGCACACTTATGACCTTTAATGTATTTGTTATCAAAATTGTAACAAAGCACTTTTTCTCTTTTTTCTTCCAATTGTTGTGGTGTAATTCTTGTAGGTCGTGGAAGGCTAGGAGAAACAACAATTCCATATTTATAGTTGTCAAGGGTAGACTTCCTTATTTCCATAATTTTTCTTTCCACTTTGCAACAAATCCCTTTTTCTCTTTTTTCTTCCAATTGTTGTGGTGTTGCTTTAAAGAAGGTGTTGCTCTTTGTATCCTCATAATTGTTGTCATTTCCTCCGTGAAAATTGACCACCTAACAACTTGTTTATGAGAACAAAGCCCTTTATACCATAAGAATTGATTTGGTTCTAAATATGAGGATGCAATATATACCTTTTTTAATAGTGGTACACCATGTAGATCAAAATATTGCTCCATCTGTAGTATCCAATTTACTGGATCCTTTCCATCAAATTTCCTCATATCGCCTTTTCTTGATTTCATGAGCTCGATTTGGAAATAACTGTAACTCTATACTTTCAGATCTCAAAGTTCTAAAGTTGTCTCCTGCAGTAGCCCTCTGAGTCCTCTTTCTAATCCCTCAAGTTTGATCAAAATTTGATTCTCCAAGAAATAGTTATGCCCAATCTCCTAAGATCACCTGAATATATAATGTTTTAGTAGAGCGAACTTGTACGACGTGCCAAGTGTCACTGTTTTGACCTTTAGATCTGAAAAATATGCACAAAAAACTACAGTTTGTTCTCTTTCTGTAACTTATGAAATTTCAATTTGTTGCTCAGAGAGAAGGTTATGATGATTTTCCCAAGGTCACCTGTTTAATATGTAATTTGGGAGTCTTTAAAAACCCTAACTTCCTCAGATCATATATCTGAGACTATAGCGAGACAAGATCTAAAATCTGGACCCAAGATTCAAAATGACTTCTTCTCAAATGGGTTTTTTCTTTAGCTTTTGAAACTTTATAGCAAAAAGGTTATACTGAAAATACCACGATGACCTATTTTAGATGAAATTCTGGAGCTTGAAAAAACCCTAACTTCCTCATATCATATCACGAAAATATAGCGAGACAAGATCTGAAATTCGGATGTGCGGTTCAGCAAGATTTCTTCTCAAATGGGTTTTTTTTAGCTTCTGAAACTTCACAGAATTTTTTTTTAGTGAAAATACCATGATGATTTGTTTGTAGGAATTTACAGGGTAAGTTCCTCAGACAGAACACCAAAAGGACACCGCTCACAAACAGATCGTAAATCAATACACTAGTATTTTGACGTGGTTAAAACCCTCAGAGAGGGAAACAGTCCACGGCCTACGCTAACGTGGCTACTACAGGAAATTTATTAATAAAAGAATGAAAATTTACATAAGATTCTCTCATGCACAGTTAACCTACAAATGACCCTCCATGCGCTTTAAATAGAATTCATGGACCAATCAGGTGTCAAGCCACGGATCAAGTGTCAGTAATACCGAGTAGAGAATGAATCGTCGGATCACTACATATCATGACCGTCGGATTGTAAGTTACAAATGTACATAGTAAAGAAACACACTTTACATAACTCTATACTAGACCAAGTTATACTTAACTATTCCTACGTGTCGGAATATCCTAACATCCCCCCTTAAGAACAACTTGGGATAAGATTGAAGGCTTTAAAAATATGACACAATAGGAGAAGGAAGGAGGCACTAGAGCCTATCCCCCCTTAGTGAGAACTTCCTGAACTCCAACCATAAATCGAATTTTAGTGAATTTTGCCTCTGTGAGAGCCTTTGTGAAGATGTCTGCAACTTGATCATCTATTGAACAACATTGCACTTCAAGAACATGGTCATGAATGAGCTTTCTGATGAAGTGTATGTGTAGTTCAATGTGTTTGTTGTGCTGATGCTGAACTGGATCTTTGCAAAGCTGAATGGCACTTTGATTATCACACCAAAGTGTAGTCGGATGCTGCTGCTGAAAACCAAACTCTGATAAGATCTGATGAAGCCACAGGGCTTCCTTACTAGCCTCTATGGCGCCACGATACTCTACTTCTACTAAAGAAAGAGAAATGGCAACTTGTTTCTTGCAAGCCCATGTAATAGGTCCTGAACCAAGAGTGAACACATAACCAGTAGTAGACTTCCGATCATCAGGGTCACCAGCCCAATTGGAATCAGTGAAACCAACCAATAGAGGAGATGCTTTAGCACTGTAATGAATGCCAAACTGAACTGTACCGCGAACATAACGAAGGATTCATTTAGCTGCTTTCCAATGACTTTCACGTGGGGCTTGCATAACCGAGCAACAAGGCCAACAGAAAAGGAAAGATCAGGACGAGTATGGGTTAAATACAAAAGCTTTCCTACAAGTTGACGGTATAAGGTAGCATCAACTTCAGGGGAAGTACAAGACACTGAAAGTTTGACTCCAGACTGAAAGGGAGAAGGAGATGGCTTACAATCTTCCATGTGAAAGAAGCGTAGAAGATCACAGGCATACTTGGATTGGGAGAGGAAAATACCTTCCTTGGATTGCAAGACTTGAACACCGAGAAAATAATGTAAATGTCCTAAGTCTGTCATTTCAAACTTCTTTTTAAGGTTGGACTTCACATGGTTAATAAGGTTGGGATCACTACCAGTGAGGATAAGATCATCAACATAAAGAACAAGAATGATAAGAGACCTGCCCACTTTCTTGGTGTAGACAGTATTGTCAGAATAACACCTAGAAAAGCCAGATTCTAAAAGAAAGCTATCCATTTTTGCGTACCAAGTCCGAGGAGCTTGCTTGAGACCATAAAAGGATTTCTTAAGCCGACATACAAGACTAGAGTCTTTTTGTATAAATCCAATAGGTTGTTCCATGTAGATTTCTTCATGCAAGTCCCCATGCAAGAAGGCAGATTTAACATCCATCTGATGGACTTCCCATTTGAAAGAGGCAGCAAGGGAAAGAACAAGGCAGACAGAGTTCATTTTCGCAATGGGGGAAAAGGTTTCAGTATAATCAATTCCTTCAACTCGTGAAAAGCCCTTAGCAACAAGTTCAGCTTTATGTTTATCGACTTTCCCATCTGTCCCATACTTGGTTCTATAAACCCATTTGCATCTAACAAGTTTGCGCCCCTTTGGTAGAGGAACAGGATCCCATGTATCGTTTGCCAATAATGAATGATATTCTTCATTCATAGCTGCGTCCCAATCTGGATGGCCTGAAGCCTCTTCAAAGGTGTCAGGATGATAATTTGTTGACACTTGAGCCAGTAAAGAAGAGGCTCTTTCAAACTGAGAACGGGTACGGCGCTGATCTGTAGGATCACCGAGAAGATCACCTGCTACATATCGAGTAGCTTGGACCCATTTTGGAAGTGAAGGAGCTGAAGGATTATCCTGAGAAGGTGGGGGAGGATTGTCATCCTCACTTTCATCATCTGAAGAAGAAATATGTTCAAAGGTAGAAGAGATAGGAGAGGTGGCACATGCGCCGGACTAGGCTCGTAGGCCGATTTATTTCATCAAATTTTACATCTCTTCTAATTATAACATTTTTGGACTTAAATGGAATAAGTCTATATGCTTTGACATCTTCAGAATATCCAACAAAGATACATTTTTCACTCTTTGGTTCTAAAGCTTTACGTTTTCATCTGGAATATGGGCCCATGCTTCACTTCCAAAAACACGAAAGTGACTCACATCTGGTTTAATAGAGCTCCATGCTTCTTCTGGAGTGATGTTCTTTAAAGATTTAGTAGGAGTGCGATTTAGTATGTAATTTGCACAGTTAATTGCTTCTGCCCAATAGTTAAGACTAAGTTATTTAGATTGAAGTATACAATTAGCCATTTCCTTTAGGGTGCGATTCTTCCTTTCAGCTACACCATTTTGTTGTGGAGTATATGGAAGAGTATGTTGCATTTGGATTCCATGCTCAGTGCAAAAGTTGATGAAGTCATTTTTAACATATTCTCCACCATTATCTAATCTTAGCTTAAGAATTTGATGTCCGGATTGTTTTTCAACAAAGGCCTTGAAGGCCAAGAATTTGTTAAATACTTCACTCTTGAGTTTTAAGAAATATACCCAAGTGCGTCTGGAGAAATCATCAATGAAAGTTAAGAAATATTTGTAGCCAGAGAAGGAAACAACTGGAAGTGGACCACATAAATCACTATGCACAAGCTGTAGAGGGGCCGAGGCGTGCTAAGAGGCACGTTTTTCAAAACTGTCCCGATGATGTTTTTCGAGTACACATCCGGATCAAACACCATCTCTGCAAGATACCATGGGAAGACCTATCACCATATTTTCTTTACATAGGTTCTGAAGAGAGCGATAGTTTAAGTGACCAAATCGCTCATGCCAAAGTTTGCTCACTTCATCATTATGAGCAACAAATATTGAGGGAAGATTTGATGACCCAAATTTGTGAAACTTATAAAACCTTGTGGAATCATCAGCAATGCCAGTGGCTAAAATCTGTCTAGGATCCTTTAGGTCGTTAATTACAACATCGTGAGGTGAAAATTCAACGATTTTACCTTCACCTGAATGAGTTATCTGATAAATAGATAGAAGG